>CM026555.1:14123484-14183338 GCA_015143295.1 Tetracentron sinense | reverse complement strand
TTATTTTCGTTATTCGTGATTGATATGTTGTGTTTTATTCCTTGTGTACATACTTGGTATGATATATATATATACCTATGAGTATACTCTGTTGATGCATGGATTGACTTAGTTAGTTAAAATTTCAGGAACCCTACTAGTCAATGAGTATTTGGCTCGAGTATTGATTGATACCGGGTCTACTCATTCGTTTGTCTCGCCGAGTTTTTCAGAAGGTTTTTCTGCAGGGCCAAGTCAGCTAGAACCGGAGTTAGCCTTTCGACTCCTCTCGGCAAAACAGTATTGGCAGATAAAGTGTATAGAAATAGTGTGGTCCAAGTTGGAAGCCACGAATTGGCGGTTGATCTCATCGTCCTGGATTCCAAGACTTTGATGTTATATTGGGGAATGGATTGGTTAGCAGCACATCATGGGCATGTAGCTTGCTTTGAGAAAATGGTACTCTTCAAGCCAGTAGAAGGAAAACCATTCCACTTTCGCGGGTTGAGAAGTAGATCTATTGCTAGTTTTGCGGCGTTGGGCTTAGCTAATCTCGAGGCAAAGGACTCATCGACTATTCCGGTTGTGAGTGAGTTCCTGGATGTATTTCCAGAGGAGTTGCCAGGATTGCCTCCAGATAGGGAGATTGAGTTTATGATCGAGCTTGCACCAGGCCAGCTCCTGTTTTCAGAGCTCCATATAGGATGGCCCCTATTGAACTCAAGGAGTTGAAGACTCAGTTGGAAGAATTGCAAGGCCTTGGCTTCATTCGACCAAGTGTCTCACCGTGGGGTGCCCCGGTGTTGTTTGTTAAGAAAAAAGATGGCTCGATGCGGATGTGTGTCGATTACCGGCAATTGAACAAAGTCACCATAAGAATAGGTATCCCTTGCCTAGGATTGATGACTTGTTCGATCAGTTGAAGGGAGCGAGATTTTTTCTCGAAGATAGATCTTCGATCGGTTATCACCAGTTGAAGATTAAGGCGGAAGATGTTCCCAAAACTGCTTTCAGGACTCGATATGGGCACTACGAGTTCTTGGTAATGCCTTTGGACTTACGAACGCGCCGGCAGCCTTTATGGATTTGATGAACCGGGTGTTCCGGCCACACCTTGATAGGTGCGTGATTGTATTTGTGGATGACATCTTGGTCTATTCCAGACACGGGAAGATCACACACGCGACCTATGCCTTGCCTTGGAAATGCTAAGAGAGCACAAGCTATACGCCAAACTTAGCAAGTGTGAGTTTTGGTTAGAAGAGGTGGCATTCCTAGGCCACGTTGTTTCTGCAGAAGGTATATCGGTAGATCCAAAGAAGATCGAAGCAGTTATGAGTTGGGCGAGACCCAAGAGTGTTACCGAGATACGCAGCTTTCTTGGATTGGCAGGCTACTATAGGAGATTCGTAGAGGGTTTCTCTAGCCTTGCAGCACCACTCACTTACCTGACAAGGAAGAGCGCCAAGTTTGTATGGAGTGATAAGTGCGAGATCAGTTTCTTGGAGCTGAAGAAGAGGCTTACTACAGCCCCTGTCCTTACTGTGCCATCTGGACCTTATGGGTATGAGGTGTATAGTGATGCCTCACACGTTGGACTTGGGTGTGTACTCATGCAGCATAAGAAAGTCATTGCCTATGCATCAAGGCAATTGAAGGAGCATGAGAAGAATTATCCCACGCACGACTTGGAGCTTGCGGCGGTCGTGTTTGCACTTAAGATTTGGCGTCATTACCTTTATGGGGTGGAGTTCTATGTGTTCACTGATCACAAGAGTCTCAAGTATCTCTTTTCCCAAAAGGAGCTGAATCTAAGGCAACGGCGTTGGATGGAATTTTTGAAAGACTATGATTGTACCATTCAATACCACCCGGGTAAAGCAAATGTAGTGGCAGATGCTTTGAGTAGAAGACCTCAAGGGTTGTTAGCACATATGTTGGTTCAAGAATGGAAGCTACTAGAAGATTTGGCAAATCTGGACATCAGTGTGAATGACTCTGTCCGTGGTCCTACCTTGGCAAATGTTACGGTTCGACCGTACATTATAGATTTGATCCAAGAATATCAAGCCATGGATGCTGAATTGTTGGCTTATCGGGACAAGGAAGTTGCTAAGGGTAGTGAGGACTTCTCTCTCACTAGTCGGGGTGCTATCACCTTCAAGGGAAGACTGTGCGTCCCGCCAATGCAGATCTTCGAAGAGAAATTTTGGATGAAGCACACCATTCGAAATACACAGTGCACCCAGGGGGTACAAAGATGTACCGGAACCTCAAGAGTCACTTTGGTGGCGGAATATGAAGAGGGAGGTTGCGGAATATGTGGCACGGTGCTTAGTGTGCCAACAGGTGAAAGCAGAACACATGCGACCCGCCGGTCTATTGCATTCCCTTCCGATTCCCGAGTGGAAATGGGAGAACATATCCATGGATTTCATAGTTGGCTTGCCAAAGACGGCAAGGGGCTCAGATGCGATATGGGTAGTAGTGGATCGTTTGACAAAGTCCGCTCATTTCTTACCCTACCGAACTACTTTCAACTCAAGTCAGTTGGCTGCACTATACATCAAGGAAGTAGTTAGATTGCACGGAGTGCCTGTTAGTATTGTGTCGGATCGGGATCCAAGATTCACGTCAAGATTTTGGAAAATTTTCCAGGAGGCTATGGGTTCCCGACTTGATTTCAGCACCGCTTTTCATCCACAGACGGATGGACAAACCGAAAGAGTGAACCAAGTCATTGAAGACATGCTTCGGGCTTGTATGTTGGATTTCAGAGGTAGTTGGGAAGAGCACTTGCCATTGGTTGAATTTGCTTATAATAACAGCTATCAAGCAAGTATTCAAATGGCACCATTTGAGGCCTTGTATGGGCGAAGTTGTAGGTCTCCTCTCTATTGGGATGAGGTAGGCGAAAGGAAAGTGCTTGGTCCGGAGTTGATTGAGCAAACTGCAAACACAGTTAAGATCATCCGGGATCGATTGAAAGCCGCTCAAGATCGCCAGAAAAGTTATGCGGACACACGCCGTAGGGACTTGGAATTTCAAGTAGGGGATCAAGTTTTTGTGAAAGTATCTCCTAGCAAAGGGATCATGAGATTTGGGAAGCGAGGCAAGCTCAGTCCTCGGTATGTTGGGCCTTTCGAGATTATCACACGAGTTGGTGAAGTTTCTTATCGAGTAGCTCTTCCACCTCACATGGCTACAGTTCATAACGTCTTCCATGTGTCCATGCTTCGGAAGTATCTTGCGGATCATTCGCATGTCATAGACTTGGAACAGTTGGAGATTCGAGAGGACCTCACCTTGATTGAAAAGCCAGTCCAGATTTTAGATCGAAGGAATCAGGTGCTTCGCAACAAGACAATCCCTTTGGTTCTTGTGCAATGGCAACACCATGCTCGGGAAGAAGCTACATGGGAGCGTGAAGCCGAAGTCAAAGCAAAGTACCCAGAATTACTTGAATGAGTTTCTGTGTGAAGTCTGTATATGACTTGTAATGTCCTTTTTGATTTGTAATGCAAGTAGTGTCTGAATTTCGAGGACGAAATTTTTGTAAGGGGGGGAGGATGTAGAGCCCCAGACTTTTCCATGCTTAATACATGACACTTTCGTTGTCATCTTGCCTTTTAAGAGGTATGATTAATAAATGAGGAAGAATTTGGAAATTTCGAAATGTCAGAATTGTTCCTCTTCGAAGTACGAACACAACGCAAGTTGAATCGTCAAAATCGGACGAACGAGTCAAAAGATATGGCCAAAACAGTCTGTACCTGTAGGAAAACGTATACTGTGTGCATCCGTTGTACAACTCACCACGGGCACGTTGTACAACTCACCACGGGCACGTTGTACAACTCACCACGGGCACGTTTGTACAGCACAACGAGTTGGCACTATTCACAGCACAACGAGTTGGCACTATTCACAGCACAACGAGTTGGCACTATTCACAGCACAACGAGTTGGCACTATTCACAGCACAACGAGTTGGCACTATTCACAGCACAACGAGTTGGCACTATTCACAGCACAACGAGTTGGCACTATTCACAGCACAACGAGTTGGCACTATTCACAGCACAACGAGTTGGCACTATTCACAGCACAACGAGTTGGCACTATTCACAGCACAACGAGTTGGCACTATTCACAGCACAACGAGTTGGCACTATTCACAGCACAACGAGTTGGCACTATTCACAGCACAACGAGTTGGCACTATTCACAGCACAACGAGTTGGCACTATTCACAGTACAACGAGTTGGCACTATTCACAGCACAACGAGTTGGCACTATTCACAGCACAACGAGTTGGCACTATTCATAGTACAACGAGTTGGCACTATTCACAGCACAACGAGTTGGCACTATTCACAGCACAACGAGTTGGCACTATTCACAGTACAACGAGTTGGCACTATTCACAGCACAACGAGTTGGCACTATTCACAGCACTATTCACAGAAATCCCAATAAAGGTATTTCGGTCTTTTGGTCAGTTCACTCTTACCTTAAGAGTTTAATCTGAGCCTTTAGGGCATCATTCGACACTTAGAGAGTTTGAGAGAATAGAAGAAAGAGGAGAAGGCGATTCCAACCTAGGGTTTCCATTTGGGAGAGAAATCAAAGGGTTTGAAACCCTAGATCAACCTCCAGCCCGTTTTTCTTCAAGATCAAGGCACAAACTCGTGAGGAGCATCTCCTCAAACTAGGGCAGCAGCTACACAGTCGTTTTGGAAAGGGGTTTCTTCCTCATTTCTTCAAGGTCGGTGCTTCTTACTACCCTCCTAGTTATAGTTCCTCTTTCTCCTTCTTTTCTCTTCATTTTCTTTCATTTACACATGTGCTATGAGATGGATAAATGGTAAATGGTGAATGGTGAATGGTGAATGGAGATGGAATGGGCGATTGGATGCCAATGGTTGTGTGTGATGAACAAATGGGGAAGGGCATTGTTCCAATAATGAATGTACATGTATGATTTGAGTAAAACCCATCTAGAAAAGCATGTTGTAGGGTAAATCCATAATGAACACACCATGTTTGATGAAATGCCAAGGTGAACACAGTGAGCTGAAAATCTGGAAATGCATGCCTAATAAATTATGAATATTGCTAGGGACTATGATAGTGTGTTTCCTGTTTTCCCATAATGCTATGAATACTACATTACTCAATCTTTGATGCTATATGTGTTGTGAAATTACCCAAATGTCATCTTTAAATTTGAATGCAAGTATGTACACGGTTTCCACGAGCACGGCATGCATGGCATGATTTATCGAGGTTTTCAAGAACATGGTTAGAGGTGGGACATATCCTACGATATGTTTTACCTCGCTTTTCACAAGAAGACAAGAACCAACATTCCACGAGGGTTCTCCCCTCACTCACAAGTGCATATCATGAAGAAGGGTCTCCCTTCCCTCGCAAGTACATACATATCATAAAGAAGGGTCTCCCTTCCCTCGCAAGTGCATTGCATAAAGAAGGGTCTCCCTTCCCTCTCAAGGCATCTCACAAGGACACCTCACAAGGATATCTCACAAGTTACATGATCACAAGCAAGCACGCATGACATGCATGACATGACACGACATACAAGAATCAAGCAAGATAGACATGACAAGCTTTCAAGTACAAAAAGATATTTCAAGTCAAGTCAAGCACACGATGTTTCAAGAGGATTTATCGGTTTTCTACGAATTACAAGCATGATTATAAACTGCTTTACTTCCTTGTATGATGTGAATTGTTTCCGTTTGACATATATGAATTGCTCCTGATTATGTATTGCTATTTCTACGCTATAATTGTTGGTTAGTATTTAGTACCCGCTGAGTATTCCATGCTCAGCCGTACTTCTTTTGTCGGCAGGTTCTGAGGGAGCTGCTGCCCCATTTGATGTTTGTGCTCCTGGTCCATGGGTGGAAGAGGAGTACGCCGAGGAGCCTTTGGAGGAACCTCCCGTAGAGGGTTATCAGTAGGTGGTGATTAGATTCTGAGTGGATTAGCTGTGGGTGAGATGAGAGTTAGATTTATGTATTTTGGCGGGCATGTCCACTCTTTCGTATGGATTACTTTTTGTATAAACTTGGATTTGTGTATGTATATACATAGAGGTTTGGTAGTCTTCCGCTGTGCTATGTTAGAGTATGTTTCCACTGTTTATATCCTCTATTGTATATGCTCTGTGGGTTTTGCAGGTTAGTTGTCAAGCAAGTCATGATTAGTCGTCCAAAGTTCACTCTAACTCCTAGGGTGGGTTTTGGGTCGCGACAGCTGAAGCCTCTACTTCTGCCCCTGCTGCAACGACGACAGACGCTGACCTTGAACTCGCCTAATCTGCTGCTCCCCTTCATGTTTCTGTTTCTCTTTTGATAATGAAAACTCTTCTCTTTCCTTTGTTATTGTAATTACCCAAAAATGGGCCTTCTGTATGAATGGATCACTCATTTTTCTTATGTTTGCATTTCTTTTCACCTCGTAGCGCAGCACAACGTATGCACACAGAAAAAGAAAAAAATACAACATGAGTAGTTGAATAAATTTTCACAGTCCACTGTACTGATGTTAATGCGGTACTTCGCTATGTGGATGTTTGAATGCACGTGAATGTACGTACGAGGGTGAAAATCATAAATGTTACACATATTAAACAAATTATTTCGATCAAAGCACTACGAACAGAACACTGCGAGTAGAGCACTACGATCAAAGCACTACGAACAAGCACTACGAATAGAGCACTACGAGCAAGCACTACGAATAGAGCACTACGAGCAAAGCACAACGAGCAAGCACTACGAGCAAAGCACTACGAATAGAGCACTACGAGCAAGCACTAATCCAGATACATCATTCGCGTAGTTCAATGTGAATGCAATCTGACAAATAAATTCATATGATGAACACAATGTAACTCAGTTTCGAAGCACATGCTCAGAGGATGTCATTAGGATAAGCCACTGGATTTGCTCAGATGACATCCTTATATAAGCCACTCGTGTTCGTTATGAGTAGGTTTGTTCAGTCAAAATTTTATTTAAATTACTTGCAAAACATTCACAATATTACACTGATGAACCAGACAGAGAATAGTGTAGACAACGAGCATGCGCATAATATTGCAAGTCACATGTTGAAATATGAGCACTATGACTATGTAAAATCACTGAAAACTTGTAAGCACAACGATGCATGTAGTAGCATAGCATAGATTCTATTGAAAGAATTGCCTCAAATTCATAATGTTCCAGGATTTTGAGATGAAGTTACCTTGTAAGTCTTTCAAGTAACAGACTCCAGGACTTCCCAATCGTTCTACGATATAAGGCCCTTCCCAGTTAGGTCCCAACTTGCCACTATTAAGCTCTCTCGTGTTCTGAAACACTCTTCGGAGGACGAGATCACCGACCTGCAGCACTCTCCGTTGTACTTTCTTATTGTAGGCTTTCCTCAATCGTTGCTGATACCTCCTCATCTGAATGCTGGCATCTTCTCGCTTCTCTTCTAGCAGATCGAGATGAATAGCCATAAGCTCTGTGTTCTGATCTTTCTCTCCATCCTTCTTCTTGTTGTGCCAAGAACGCACTGTAGGCAAACTGATCTCAGTAGGAATGACAGCTTCCATACCATACGCTAGAGAGAAAGGAGTTTCATTGGTAGGACTCCTCGGAGTTGTTCTGTATCCCCACAAAACGTTGTGCAGCTCGGCGGTCCACTTCCCCTTCGAATCTTACAGTCTTCTCTTCAAGGCACTGAGAATATTCTTATTGGCTGCCTCGGCCAATCCATTCCCCTGAGGATAATATGGGGAAGAGAAAACATGCTTGATCTTCAGCTCGCTGCAAAAGTCGGCAATCAAACGTCCTGAAAACTGCTTCCCATTGTCAGTGATGATGGACTGCGGTATGCCAAATCTGCAGATGATATGGTCCCACAAGAACTTCTTCACTTCTTGCTCTCTGATACGTGCAAGAGGAACAGCTTCAATCCAACGAGAGAAGTAATCAGTTGCCACTAGAAGAAAGATCAGATTCCCTGGAGCCCTAGGGAAAGGTCCTACAATATCAAGTCCCCAATGCGCAAATGGCCAAGGTTGAGATACAGTGTTGAGCTATTGAGCCGGAGCATGAATCAAACGAGCAAACCGTTGGCACTGGCTGCACTTCTTCACATACTTCTGAGCATCAGCCTGCATGTAAGGCCAGAAGTAACCTTGCCCCAGAGCTCGATGGGCAATGGTTCTCCCACCTGAATGTATACCACATATACCTTCATGCAGCTCAGCAAGTATTCTCTCCACATCTGCAGGATGAACACACTTCAACAAAGGCCCACCAAAAGATTTCCTGAACAACTCTCCTTGCACCAAGGCATAACGAGGTGCCTTGAACAGAATGCGCCTCGACTCCTTCACACTGATAGGAAGAATTCCATCCTTCAGATAAGCCACCAGCCCTGTCATCCAGCTCGGAACAGGATTGATAAAAAATACTTCTCGCTGTGCCTGAAGAATTATTGAAGGATACTCTTGGAACTCCATCAGAATAGCCTTAGGCTCATCAGCCTGCACCATGGAAGCTAGATACGCCAAAGCGTCAGCATGCCTGTTCTCATCTCTCCGGGTGTGCCTGATCTCCACAACGGTGAATGCTTCACACTGCGAACGAACGAGAGTAGCATACTGCTTCATCCGGTCGTCCTTGCAGTCATAAACACCATTCACCTGATTCACTATGAGCTGTGAATCACAAAACACTCTCAACATGGAGATCTGCAGCTCTCGAGCACTCTGCAACCCAAGCAGTAAGGCTTCGTACTCAGCTTCGTTGTTGGAGGCAGTGAACCCGAGACGCGACATCTTCTGCACTTTGATGTTCTCTGGACTTATAAGCACAACACCCAGTCCTGAACCACTAAAATTAGAAGATCCGTCCACGTACAATAGCCAACCATTCCAATCTGATGACTCGGCTCCATCCACAACGACATCTCCGTTGTCAACTTCAATAGGAAGTTCCCGAAGATCAACAACCACCTCCTCTGCTTCCTCCTCTACAGGGAAATCAGAAAGAAAACCTGCCATTACTTGCCCCTTTTCTGAACTCCTAGCCCGATACTGAATATCGAACTCACTCAGAGCCATAGCCCACTTCGACATCCTCCCCGCCAGCTCGGGTCGTCCCAGCACGACTTTCAAGGGATGACAACGATAGAATGAGCATGAAAGTAAGGACGAAGCTTTTCCGCAGAAAAGACAAGAGCTAGACATACCTTCTCGAGCTTGCTATAATTGCACTCCGCCTTGAGAAAGGTTTTGCTGATGAAATAAACAGGTTTCTCCACGCCATCACAACTCCTGACCAGGACGGAACCAAGGGCTTGCTCTGAAACAGATAGATAAAGATATAAGATTTCACCTGGCTCAGGTACCGAAAGGATAGGAGCTGAGCCTAAATATTCCTTAAAGGCAAGGAAAGCTCGAGAACACTCTGGAGTCCATGCAAAAATGGAATCCTTTCTCAGCAACTCGAAAAGAGGTTTGCAACGATCGGATGACTTGGAGATAAACCGATTGAGTGCAGCAATCCGGCCTGTCAGCTTCTGGATCTCCTTCTTCGACTTAGGCTCTGGCATGTCCAGCAAAGCACGGATCTGAGCTGGATTTGCCTCAATCCCCCGCTGACTCACAAGATAACCCAAAAATTTTCCTGAGGTAACCCCGAAGGTGCACTTCTCTGGGTTGAGCTTTAGATTGAAAGATCGCAGAACAGAGAAAGGCTCAGCAAGGTCCGTCACCAGAGTACCTCGTACTCAACTCTTCACAACGATATCATCGATGTAAACTTCAACCGTCTTGCCAAGAAGTGACCCAAACATGAGATTCATAAGACGTTGATAGGTGGCACCTGCATTCTTCAAGCCAAAAGGCATCACTTGATAACAGAACAAGCCCCGCTCCGTTATGAAGGTGGTCTTCTCTCGGTCTGCTTCCGCCAGGAGGATCTGGTTATAGCCTGAATAACCATCCATGAAGGATAACATCTCGTGGTCAGCAGTGGCGTTGATGAGCCTGTCTATCCTTGGCATGGGAAAAAGTCCTTGGGGCAAGCCTTATTGACACCAGTGAAGTCAATACAAACTCTCACCTTCCCGTTCTTCTTAGGCACAGCCACAACATTAGCTATCCAATCAGGGTACTGCACCTCCTGAATGAACCCGAACTAAATCAGCTTGTCAATCTCCTCGTTCACTGCATCATGATAAGCTGGAACAAGCCTCCGAGGTTTCTGCTTCATTGGAGGGACAACAGGATCAACATTGAGGTGATGACAGATAACACTCGGATCGATGCTAGTCATGTCTTTGTGAGACCATGCAAAGACATCAAGGTTCTGCCTAAGGAAACTCAGCAACTCGAGCTCTTCCTCCACTGTCAAGCTCGTCTCGACCTGCAACACCTTTGGCTCTTCTTCCGTTCCCAAATTGACAGCTCTCGTGGGCTCAACGGAAGGTCTGCACAACGATGTTTCCGAGCTCTCTTCCACAACGAAAACGACCTGTAACTGCTATGGAGGCACAACGGAAGCAGGAAAATCGCACTTCTGCGATGCCAACTGATCACCCTTGATCTCCTGAGGCCCGTCCTGCGTTGGATATTTCAACACCTGATAGTACGAGGACGGAACAGCTTTCATCTCATGGGTTTACCAACGACCCAAGATGGCATTGTAAGGCGATGGCGCATCCAGAACGGAGAACCTGGTCTGAAGGACAACGGGTCCAGCCACAACGGGTAAGACAACGTCGCCTACAGGCTTCATCGAGCTGCCATCAAATCCGAACAGTGGAGTCTGAGCAGGGATGAGAACGGAAGGATCCAGCTTCATCTGGGTGAAAGCATGAAGATACAAGATGTCTGCTCCACTCCCGGAATCCACGAGCACTCTCCTGATGTCGAAATCTCCTATTCTCATGGTGAGAACAAGAGCATCATAGTGAGGTCGGATCACTGCTGCCAGATCACGATCGGTGAATGTAATTGCCTGCTCAACGCTTCTGGTAGGCACTTGCACCTGACACACTGCAGCATCGTGAGACAGCTTCCTAGCCTTTGCCCTGAAGTTCCTCTCCACATCTGCTTCCGGCGCTTGCACGCGGCAAATGACATTGATCGTGCCCAAGGAAGCTCCTCCACTGGTACTTAGATTACTGGCAGGTTCTCCTCCACGAGACTGGGATATCGGCTCCCTAGCATGCTCCATGCCGCCGTTTCCAGAAGCAAGATACTCTCCCAAGTACCCTTCTTAAACCAGCCTCTCCAAGTACTCCCTCAGAATACGACATCAGTTGGTGAGATGACCACGGCACTTGTGATAATGACAATACTCATGCACCCGGGGTCCCGATGTAACATCCTGCACAGCCCTAGCCGGCCACTCGAAGTACGCCTGATCCTCCATTGACCTCATGATGGTCGCCGGGCTAACTGTGAAATTGATGCGCGGTGTTCGATCTGCAAAAGGTCGCCGCTCACTAGGCTGCACGCCTCTCTCTTGCTGTACCTGAGGCTGCACCTAGCGTGGCTGATACTGCTGCCTCGCCTGCTGCTGATCATTAGGACGTCTCTCCGTCCTACTCTGCTGCTGATAAAAGTTTCCTTCCAGCGGACGCCGATCCGGCTGATCCCGCTGAGTCACATAGACTACTCTCTCCTTCTGCTTCCTTGGTGGCGAGTCCTCAGATGATGAAGACTCGTACCTCTGCTTCTTCTCCTTCCTCTTCGAAGATCGGTGTGTCCTCTCTACGACATCCACCACTCTCGTCCTGGGCTTCGGCACTGGCACAACGGATACGTCCTCCTCATATCTTCCGTACTTGGTGGCACGAACCATCAACTCGTCCATCTTGACAGGAAAGTCAAGAGCCAAGGACTTATAGAGCTCGGAATGCCTAGGGATAGCATTCTTGAAAGCAGCGATACAGCTCCCTTCGTCGACTTTATCGATGTTGTGGACTTCATCAGTGAAACGCGAAATAAAGTCCGTCAAGGATTCAGCCGGCTTCATCCTCAAAGAGAAGAGAGTATCTGCTGTGCTTTCTTCTCTTTATTGATAATGAAACGATCAATAAAAGCTAACCTGAGCTCTGAGAAATTACTTATGGAACCAGGAGGCAAGTTCCGAAACCACTTCGACGCTGCCCCAGACAGGCTGTTGGGGAAAGCTTTGCAATAAAGGTCATCATCTGGATTGCGAACAGCCATCGCATGTTTGAAATCAAACAAATACTCCTCTGGATCCGTCCTTCCAGTGTACATGGGGAAGATCGGAGTTATAAACTTGGAAGAAGTATATGATTGATTGATGGCGGCTGTGAAAGGAGAGTTCTCAACGTTATCCTTTGCTGACTGAGCAAAGTGGTCAGGAATCCCTCCCTTCATGCTCTTAACACGAGCATCGATCAAAGCCTCCACCTCCTTGGCAGTCACCCAAGTCTTCTGGGCGTCTGCACCTCCGTTACCCCCTCTCAAGTCTTCTCGCCCTGCCCCTTCTCGCAAATCCACACGATCTGAAGGAATACCCTGCTCTGCCTGAACCTGAGGCTGCCTTACATCCCCTTCAGTAGGAAGAAGCACAAACCTGGTTTCACGGTTCTCCGGTGCAGAAGGAGAAGAAGAGATGTCAAGCTGACGTCTCACCGAAGACCTCTGCAGTGGCACCTCATCCACCTCGAGCCTGCTATGCTCGAATGCCTCCAGCCTCTCCTGCATCAACTGCTGCTGCCTGGTGATCTAATCCAGAGCAGACTGCTGCATTTGCAACATCACCAAAATGCGATCAGAAACAGAAAGCTCAACAGGAGGAGGCACGGTCCTCTCTGGTTGCCCAGACGAAGGACTGACCCCAGGGATGTGCACGACAGAAGGTACAAAAGGAGTGGCCTGAGGGGTTTGATCCTCAAGCCCGAACACCGATGACTGATCAGCCATGATCACAAAGAGCAAAGGGGGGTTCGTTTATTATTTCCCACAGACGGCGCCAATTTTGAGGGGGAAAAAAGCCGGAAAGGACACGCGTCAGCTACAGCTCCGCACACGCTCTGGTTTACCGGTAGAAGGTTGGAGTGGAGGGTGTGACACCCTGACCTGTACTCCGATGGTAAAGTAAGTAGATGTAGAAGATGATGAACAGTAAACTCTGAAATAGGCACTGAAAGTTACGCAAGACTCTGGGAAGCACTGAACAAGTATATTCTGAAGTACGGCAAAAAACATGATAAAACGTGATAAAAACGTGATCCCAAGCACTAAAAATCACAGGGTATTTATAAGGTAAGGTTGGTATGGCCATCGATGACCATGGATGGCCATAGGTGTCCATACCACGTGTCCTGCACTCATTGCCAAATATGTCAGACATATCTGCCGCCGGTTGCATGACACGTGAGAGCCTCCTATGAGTCCAGTCGGACGGGATCGGACAGTACGCAGAAGTGACCAGCATTAAATGCCAAGACAGTGCTTTCGGCACAAAACGGCGCTTTCGGCACACATGTCGGAATTATGGATCGCCTCCT
Source organism: Tetracentron sinense (assembly GCA_015143295.1). Classification (NCBI taxonomy): domain Eukaryota; kingdom Viridiplantae; phylum Streptophyta; class Magnoliopsida; order Trochodendrales; family Trochodendraceae; genus Tetracentron; species Tetracentron sinense. The sequence continues at coordinate 14,169,771 of CM026555.1, read as the reverse complement.
GATCACTTCCTCCTACGAGTCGGTCTCGTTGTTGACTCGAGCTCGGTTACGGTGTAGATGTCTTAAAACACAGCCAGGACATCGTTGTCGGTGAGACAACGGACTCGTTGTTCATGTAACGACAAAAACGTTGTCAAGAGTACAACGGTTACGTTGTGCTTCAGACAACGAGCACGTTGTCAAGCCACAACGGAAACATTGTTCTACAAGAAAACAAAGACGTCGTAATGCGCATAACGTGAACGTTGTCCATCAGACAACGTGTGAACCCTCTATTTTAAGCACGTGACCCCAACTCGTGTCCACGTGTCACTTTCGTGAACAAAACAACAAAAACGAGCTCGTTCTCCAACGCTAAGTTGATTTTACGAATTTTATCTGTTACAAGGATCCCTGAGATATTTGAAACCCTAATCAGACCCTCCATGGAAGTCTTCTCGGCATTGGCTCGTACCAGGTTTGAACCATCTTCAGAGGATTGAATCGCATTTTTCCGAGACCTCTGCACTCCTCCTTCAAGATCCAGATGCTATTGGAGGAGAGATTTCAGTTCGAGTATCAGAAACCCTAGAAGGAATGCATTAGGATTAGGGTTTCTTAAGTAGGAAACAGAGAGGAGTGAGAGTAAGGAAGGTATGGAACTGGGAAACTGCTTGATGACGTTAAATGGTCCAGGGTTAGGGCTAGGGTTTTGTTCTGTATCAGTTGCTGCTGATGCTGCAACGGACACGATTCCTCGTTTGGGTTTTCTTCTACTGCTTTGTTCACAGATCTTAGTAGATTGAAATTTGAAGAGCTCCAAGAACTCGCATGGCTGAGATTTAGGATTTCGAATAACGGTAAAGAGCAAATGTTCATGTTCTCGTCTTCAATATCTCTGTCTCTTCCTCCGTGAATTAAGAGGCTTTTGCTCCGTAAGAGTTATGGTTTCTATTTCCTCTTTCTTTTTTCCGATGACAGGTTTCCTCTTTTAAAACCCCTTTATATGTAAGCAATGAACCGAAGCGGAGTCCTGACACCTGTCGTTACAACGGCTCCTTTTTTTAAAGGGCATTTCCCAGTCGATGTGACCGCCGTGTCCCATGTCCCTTTTAACAACTATGACTAAGCTTAACTAAATTAAAGTTTGATAATTTTTTTTTCATAAAAACCAAATTGCATGTTGCGTATTAAAAAATAAGCATGGACTAATGGGGACCGCACATTTTACTATGTGGCAAAATAAGCGATTTGGTAAACATTTCCCTTTTTTTTAATTATTTTTTTAGGCGTGCTAGTCCTAATAGGTGTCTATCTTTACTTTAACAAAAAAAAAAACCAACACTTATCCTTACTTTTTAGCTGGGAGTAGGGATGCTTGAAATAAGGCTACCACAATGCTTTTTCCTTTTCTTTTTTTGTTTTTGGTAGCAACCCCGGTGAATATGATTATTATTTGTTTTTAAGGCTGTCAATTAGGCCAGGTGGCCCAAGAAACTAAGCCCACTAACAAGAGGGTTGGGCTTGGGCAACACCCCTTAAATTTCGGCCCAGACTTATATATTATTTTATGTTTATTTTAAATTTTTAACTTAAAATAACTCATATAACCTTCTTTAACAAAATATTTATTGGAGTATAGTAATATTTTCACTACCATATCCCCCTACTTAAAGGTCACCCACCATCGAGGGACTTATAATTCAAATTATTTAATCTACCTCTCTTTCATTGTCTTTGTTATTTTATTGTCTATGTCGTGTGTATGTATATATATATATATAATTTTAAGTTTATTTTAAATTTTTAACTTAAAATGAACTATATAACCTTTTTTAACAAAATATTTATTGAGGTATGGTAGTATTTTTACTACCATATTCCCTATTTAAAGATCACCCATCGTCGAGGGACTTGTAATTCAAATTGTCTAATCTACCTCCCTTTCATTCTCTCTGTTACTCTATCTTTTTTTGTCGTCACTCGTTAGCCGATAGAAGTTTAGGAAAAAATGACATATCATGACAAAAAAGTTTTTTTTTTAATCTTTTTTCTCAAACAGAGACAAATATCATGACAAAAAAAAGCTTTTCTTTATCATCTTTTTCATGCTAGTATGGCTGTGGGTAGGGTCAGGGTACGGGTCAGCCCTAACACCTTGCACACCATACTTATAAGGGCAAGATCCTAACTCTGCCCTAGCCCTCAATTGACTAAGCCCTAACCCTACCCTCAAGGTCTAGTGCATGGGCTATTGGGTGCGACATTAAGGATCTGTTTCTTGGTCATCATTTGAATTTCATTATAGTCCAATTAGATTTTTTGGGTTATTAGTCAAATTTTATCTTTTGCTAGAATCTTGGATTGTATTACAGTCTGTAATTAAGGACATTTTTTGAGATGAAACTCCATTGTTATGGGTTTACAAAGCACTAAATTTACAACGCATTTTTAGGCTTTTTTAGGTATGTTTCTGACCATTTAACTCCATTGTCTTCAAGGTGGATGAGGCCTAAAATATAGCATGTTTTGAGAATGTTTGGGGATAGTTTTTACTCAATTAGTATGGGTTGAGTTTAGAATAGATCTACAGCCCGTTCTTGGCCTGTTTTTAATAGTATTTTGAGTTTTTCTTTTCTTTTAACTTCAATGCATTGAGATGATTCCAATTGGAATGAGAACCCTCTGTTTAGATGTTTTCAAATATTCTATCAAATGGTTTCGGGTTGATTTCAAATTGAGTTTGGGAATGGATTTGGGCTCTATAACCACTGCTTTCTTTGTTTTTATCAAAGATATATGCGGAAATAGATCTTATCGGATTACATATGTTTTTTTTTAATTATTTTTTTCTTATTCCTCTCAAGTGCACCAATTTCATATCACATATGTTTTTTTTTAATGTTTTCTTCTTATTCCTCTCAAGTGCACCAATTTCATATCACATGTGTTTTTTTTTTAATTGTTTTGTTCTTATTCCTCCCAAGTGCACCAATTTCATATCACATATGTTTTTTTTTTTGTTTTCTTCTTATTCCTCTCAAGTGCACCAATTTCATATCACGCTGCTTCTGTATGAGCACAATGGCCAAAAGCTTTAGAACTCTAATATACATTCTTTGCAAGCATTTTCTTTTGGGATCCTCAATTTTTCCAAACGAGTCTGAAATTAGGATGTTTATAGAACAATTTGAGTGTGTTTTCTATGCTATATGCTTGTGGCATTGCATCTTGAGTGGTCACTGTTGTAATCTCCCCGATGGATGCCTGCTGAAAGATTTCATGGAGAAGTGGGGCACAAATATTTAAAAAAATTTGTTTAATTTTCTATTCTTTGAAATTAATGAGTAACAAGCTCTCCCGAGTTGGAATTCAAATTAAGTTCCATATTTGTTGAAGTAGACAAACATCGGTAAAACCCAGTATTACCCAGTATTACTTTTCTCCTCTCCATTCAAAATTATTGAAATTATTCTCCCAGTACTACTTTTCTCCTCTCCATTCAAAATTATTGAAATTATTCTCCACATCCACAAATCATTTGAATTTTTTTCGGATGTACAGGGACATGCAATGGCACTAGAAGAACTGCTACGTTATCTGCGAGAAAAGGTGGGGAAGTAAGCATTTACTAGAGGTATCTCATGAAATAAATTTTTCATTAGCGGTGTTAGTATCTGTTCATTAGTTAGAGAGCTAGAAGCCTAGAATTGGAAGCTAGAGAGCTAGAAGCCTAGAATTGGAAGCTAGAGGGCTAGAACGCTAGCATTTGAAGGTGGGTAAAACGGTGAGCATCTCCACGCCGGTTAGCAATGTGTCTATCTGTTCATTAGTTAGAGAGCTAAAAGTCTGGCATTGGAAGTTGGGTCAAATGGTGAGCATCTCAATTTGGTACAGGACACCATTAGCCCACAATGTCGGTTAGCAATGTATTTGTTCATTAGTTAGAGAGTTAGAAGTCTGGCATTAGAAGTTGGGTCAAAAGGTGGGCATCAGTTAGAACCCTAATTTCGTACCGCTGGCATAAGCAGAATGGTGTGAACCCTCCTACTCCCACATAAGAGATGGGATGCACATGCTCTCGAAACCCTCCTAATGGACACCAATTAATAATGAATTGCTAATGTGTCCTATACTATAAAAATGACCCATCCATGAGGTAACCTTCCAGACTTGCAAGTTTTTATGCCCATGACATGTGATTTATTTGGCTAATGCTTGGCATGGGGTGCACAATTATGTATGAAGTATCAACTACATGTCATTTCCTTCTTGACACTTTACACTCCCTGGGTTTTGTAGTCTCTTTTGTAATTCTACAATTTTAAACTTCTTTAAATTCTTTCTAAATTGTCACCTCTATTAATTACGTACGAAAAAAAAAAAAAGGCCTCTTGATTATAGTCTTGTGAGAATGACTTTAGTCCTAATTTTGTTTCATTCACATTACATAATTTTACAATATCACATTTGATAAAAATTTGATGTGAAAAAATATATATGGAAAGGACTTTTGTAATTCTCACAAGTAAACATATTATATATTAAATGCCATTTTATTCAACTTTTTTCCTTCTTCTTACTTTGCTAATTTCTTTTCCTTTCCTATGCGTCGTGTTTGCTAGTATGTGTATATATATAGGGAGGGGGGAGAGAGAGAAATGCTAGCCCAAAATCCAAATGGGAAAGTGAAGAGACTCTTTGGGAGAGCCACCCTTGATTTGTGTAGCTCGCCACAAAGTTGCCTTCTGCTGTTACAGAATTTCTAAGTGCAAAAGAAAATAATAATTAAAAAAAAGTAAATGAAGTGGGAATTAAAAGAAAAAAACCTCAGTCTATGAAAGTTGCAAATCAAAAATGCCTCAACATCACAAAATTATTATCAACATCAAAGCAACAACAAATCAAACTAACCTAGAAAGAAAAGAGGAAAAGAAAAAGGAAAAAGGAAAAAACAAGGAGTTGGATTTTACAAAAAATTCCAATTCCTCTCACACAAGAGATGGAGAGAGGAGGATTGCCCAGACATACTAATAAACCCAGGCCCACCTCTTAGCCCAAAATAAACAAGATGTCCCCTCAAAACACTTTTTTCCCCTTATGTAAAAACAAAAACCATAAATAAAGAGATAGAGAAGGAAATAATAATAATAAATAATATTGTCAACTAGGAGTGTTACAGCCCTTCTAACCCTCATCTTCCTCATTTTCCATTCCTTTGTCTCTCTGACGGGCTTCTCTTTTCCAGCAACGAATCTCGGTAGAGTCAAAAGCGTGTTCACACGTGACACACCTTCGAGGGCTAACCAGTCCTCTCTGAGCCCCATATACTTATCCCCTTGCTTTGAGGCTTCCTCCTTGCCATCTTCTAGCAGGATCATAGGGCACATTCGTACAGTTCCTGAATGGTCCAGACCAACTGGGCCAAAGAGTTCTTGTTTCTATCTAACCAAAAAAAGAGTCTGTTTCTTATTGCCAATGTCGACTTGGTCCAATGACATTGGCTCCTTAGATTTGGGACTGGATGTAGAGGAATTGTCTGTATTGGAGTCAAGGAAGAGACAAACTAAAGCACAGTCGTCAACCTTGGAGGTAGGGTATTTGAACCTCCAAGCTCGAACAGCTGACTCAACCAGGGCACAAGCCGCAGAGGACCGTGATGGGGCTGATGCAACAATGTCTACTACTTCTTTGTTTGAGAGCACATCCCATACCTGCCAAAAAGCAGAGCAAATTTTATATCGAATAATGACTGATCCATGCAAAACTTGATCATTTCAATACAGAAAAGAACCCACAACCACCTGATCAGTTATAAGGGGAAAATTCCAGTAAACATCATAGCCTAATGTCAGAGACTCTGAACAATTTGTGATACATAGTGAACAATTTGTGATAATGACATGTCATAATCAGTTGACTGGTAGAGCTCAGATAGTGATAATTACACTACTTCTCCGTTTGTTTTGATGAAAAATATGGGAAAACAAATAAATTCCACTGAAAATGTCATTTTTATCATGTATTTTCTCTAGGACAATTGATATTTTCCATGAATTCCATTTGTTTTCCTCTATTTTACATCAAAACAAACGGAGCCTACATGATAAATGATTCGCGCACCATACTTGCAAACAAATATTTTTCATTAAATTTATAATTCCTTTATTTATGTTTTAATCCAAATAAAAAAGGAAGAGCAAAAACATTAAGTTGTGAATAGTATTGAATCTCCCATAATGCAAGCATTCCTTCTAAAGTATCTTTCTTCTTTTGGAATGCGGGTTGGAATAAAATCCTCACATGTGATCACTTGAAAAATCGAGGGTGAAGGATGGCTAATAGATGATTCATGTGCCTTCAAGCGGAAGAGTCGGAAGATCACCTCCTCTTGCATTGTCTTGTAGCTTGTGAGATTTGGAGTTTCTTTCTCTCCAGAGTGGATGTGAAGTGGGTCTTTCCATATTCCTTTCAAAACTTCTTATTCTGCTGGGACTTGGTAAGCAAGGATGGTTCAAGGTTGGCCATCTGACAGGTTTTGTTGGGTGCAATAGTGTGGTCAATATCGAAAGAGAGGAATAAGAGAGTCTTTGAGAACTTGCACTCTCCTTTATGCAAAATCTACACTAGCACCGTCTCTCTAGTTTTGGAGTGGGTTTCGTCTAGTCAGACGGAGGTGAACGTGGGCCTTCTACTAGCTTGAGTTAGTTATGGGGCTACGCCCTAGTGGCTAGGGGTTCCCTTGGGTGTTTTTGTTTCTATTTGTCTCTACTATTGTTTGGTTCGCGATCTTGTGAGCTTTTTTTATTTTATGTTTTGTACTTCTCTCCTTTTTTTAATATATTTGCATGGATTATCAATTAAAAAAAAAGACTTTCTCCATAGGTAAGGAATATGCTCGGCCTTTCATCCAAGCACTGATTAATGGTGATGAGATTCTCTCAATGTCCCTTCGCTGTGCACGGAAAACAGTAGGTATTAGGCCTAGGGAATGAATTACTTAGATATGGACCCTCCAACAGGTAATGGAAGGAAAGGTAGTTGGTTTCATGATTGTAGAAACCAGTCAAAAGGCGGACACGGGGAAATAAAACTCATAGAAACTGTTACGTAATGGCCGTTCTTTTAAAGTTTCGCTGGCCCCCATCACGATACAAATGACCCTACATCACTCTTCTTTCATTCTCCTCTCTTTCTGTACCTCAAAATTGAAACTTCTTTTGAGATTTAGTAATCAAAAACAGAATTTGGAGTACGGATTGAAGCTTTTATTCATCAAGATTTTCAATTGTTTTTCGTAGCGGGGTATGTTTTTCCTTTTCTTTTAATTACAATCATGTTTATGACTAAAAAATGGTAGATATTGTTAAGATTCCATGAACATGTGTTGATTTGGGCATTCTTTTTTTAATCTTTAATTGGACAAAAAAGATTCTCTATAAATACACTGTTGCATTGCCTGACTGGACAAGGACAGTGCGGCAACCGTTTCATGACAGCGGACTTTGTAGAGCAGAAGGCCTACCTTCTGTAATGCTTGTGACATTTTCCCCAAAGATCAGACACTGCAGTTGAGGTTTACAGCCAAATTGTTTGTAAGAGACATAACTACAGGGATGAAGAACAAATGATGGATGTTTTCTCGGTCTACCATGTACATGTGGCAATTCCTAATACACTAAACATCCTTAAACATACAAGTCTGAAGTAACTCTCCTTTATTGATATTAGTCACTAAGAGCAGATTCAAAGTTACTCATAAAAGAAAAAGTTCCCTTGACAGCTCTTTTCTTCAGGTCAACATATACAAAAATTTCAACTTTTTGGGCAACTTTCGAACTTATTACGCATATACTAGTACACAATGAAAATTTGTACAAGTAGGTTTAAATGTCAAGGTGAATAATAGCACTAATCAAAGAAGATATGGTGAAGGCAAAATATTAAGGGAAAGAAATAAGGAAAAAAATATTAAAAATTCAGTTGGGCTCTTACCCTATCTGTCACCAACACTATAAATTAATACTTCTCAGTTAGGCGTTGATAAGAAATCTCGGGCACAGATATCAAACCAAAATCCTTGAGGCAGAAGTCTCCAAAAGCCCGGGCCATTGCAAGGCCAGGGGGAGTCATAGTTCGGCAGCCAAACTCGAGCAACCTCAGGCTCATCTTGGAGAGCAAAAACCCTCCCTTTGCATCGCTTGATCCTCTCTTCTTCCCCTATAAGGGCAAAATTTATTTGCATTTATCATCCCCAATTATGGGTAGAAATGTGGGCTTGGTGGTGAATCATATGGATGACAGATATCGTCCTAACCACTTCTAGATCACATTATTTGTGAAATATTGATCCAGTGTGAAAAGCTCCACTTCATTATTGTGTGTAACCCCACCATATCCTGCCCTTTATCCTATGAGGGTATTTGGGAAAATAAATAAATAACTCATGAAGCAAACATAACAAGCATTTTTTATGAATATTGTTATGAAGGAGACAAATAACAGATATATGCTTAGGACTCTTTCTGCAAGCTTATTCGAAAAAAACCCAAATTTAAGATTTTTATCCTAGGCCATTAAGTATATATTTTATTTTTATCACCTCTGTCAAATACATAATTGCTTTATTCCATACATATATTAAGAAAAATACTTCAATATATCAAAGAATCGTAGAGTATGCTAGCTTATCGGATTTTGTAGGGATTAGTGTCCCAACTTTGTGTATGCGCCTGACATCCACACAAGTTTCTGTGTCTACATTACAGTCATTTACCAATAGTAAGAAAGAACTTAAAAGAAAAAATATTTAAAAGCCACATTAGCATTCATAATTTGGCAATGCATTGATAGTTGGAATAATGGAGACAAATACAAGGGAAATGATGATGAAATATGAGAATTGAAGATTTTCCATACCAATTAGAAGTGACTGATGTCGGAGCATCTAGGGACTTTTCCTATGGTGACCCACTTTACCCAAGCCAATATAGGGGGTTTCGATAAGTCTTGGAGGTTTTAGTTATGTTGTAATGGGCCATCTAAATAAGCTCATTACTCTTTACTGTCTAGTTATTTTATTGTTAGTTATTGTCTATTGTCTCCTATGTACTTAAGACTTGAGAGCACTTATGTCATTTCATCTTGTTAGTAATATAAAAGGAGATCTAAATGGGATGGAGACATAATTCCATACCCTATTCCTCTCACTCTCTCTTCTTCTATATTTCCGACTCTCTGTTCTTCTCTCTTCTACAAACCTTGGGTATCAAATGCTAGTGTTTCTACTTGGTATCAAAGCGGATTAAGATCCAAAGCAACAAAGGGGCCGAAGAAGACAACTCCAGCAGTGACGTCACCTGACTGTATGACTCTTTTTTTTTATCTGTAAACCACTATATATATATATATATATATATATATATATGGAACAATTTTTGGGGAATTTTAGTAATTATTTCGGAATTTTTTGACAAATGTTTTATGATGTTTTACACAGTTGTTTGATTTAGGGAAAAAATCAGTTTACAATCAAACAACTGGAGTCGTGAGTTTTGACTATTTTGGTGTTGTCCATTGATGAAATTTGCTATAATTGATGGTTGCGAATTTATGAAACAAGTTTCATGTAGATTAGTTGTGTTTTGAAGATTCTACACCAAATTTTTTTCAATATTGGATGTTTCTAGTTTTGGTATGATTGAGCTAAGCCTACCTGTTTGTATAACGGAAAATTGGTTGTGGATTTTTGTGTGGTGTTTGGTTTGCTGATATGTGTAAACCAATATTGATTTGGCCCTCTAGTTGAGGTGTTTTTGGTATTTGAGTACCTGGGTTACTCCATTATTGAATTTTTAGTCCCCAAAATTGACGTATGTCTGGGATTAGTGGTATGGAGCGCAGTTCCTCAAGCATAAGAATCCTTTTTCAGTTTCTTTTTTAGATAATCCAAGTATGTAAGTTAGCACAGTAAAACTGGATAGAAGAAAATACTTAGAATGGTCTTAATCATGGTTGTTAAGGACGGCACCTCCATTGGGACTAGGCAACCCCCCGCCAGGCCGTCCAATTACAAAAAAATCATACTAGGCTGTTTGATTTCATTTTAAACCTCAGAGAATCCCTTATTTGGAGGGCTTTGTTGTAATTTACATAAAGTTATAAACCCTTATATAGCCATTGAGGAAGATGATGATGAAACCCTACGGTCCGAAGAACCACTTGAACCACTATGGGAAGAATTCAATGAGTTAGAGAACATAGAAGTTTTAGTTAAAGAGGATGATGACAATTTTGATGGCGAGTAAACAGTCAGTGAAGGACTTGCATGAACTTTACTGTTAGACACAAATGTAGACTTCACAACGAAGCATTTTTTTCTTTCGTCCTCGGACGTTTTGTTCGATTCCGGCACTTATGTTCTCAAGCCAGAACCCTCACAATTGATTGGGAGAAAGAGCGAAAGAGAAAAAGATGGATTGTTATCCATCAGAAATTGATAGGAATTCCCCGGGGATTGCCTTCTAATAGATATTATGTCTTTCATTATTAACATCCAATCTCATGCTAAGAAGAAAAGCGAGTGATTGCTAGCCTCAAAAAATGAAGGCAAAGCTGAAGCTCTAAAAGCTTTCCAACTTGCTTCAATTAGGGAATAGCGCAAATGGAAATTTCTCCTCTGATTCCTTCTAGTTGAGCCTCTCGGTCTGTCATTAAACCTCGAGAAGTGGAAAGACTTACAATTCCCATTCCACCTAAAATCCTAGGAATTCGTTGATAGTTGGAATAGATTCTTAGACCGGGTCGGCTGATACGTTTTAAAACAATTCTATATGGTTCGGTTGGCCTTCCTGCGCTGACGAATGTCTCCTTTATCTTCTCTTAATGTCTACAACAAGTGGGAGAGGCAGGATTCGAACCTACATAGAAAACCTTTAACAAAATTACAGTTTGCCGCTTTTGACCACTTTGCCACTCTCCCCTTCCTGGGCCGAGGCCCCCTTCACTGGGTTCTAAGAAGAAAGGCGGTGTTCATTCTTATTGATATCTTTTAAAGGAACTAATACAAAAAAAACTCGTACACAAAAAGGACTAAAAAGGTACTTCATGTAAGTATCTAGGAACTATGAATTACGATTGTATGAATACTGAATTACTCAAGCAAACACCATGATAGTTACTGGTGTCAAATTAGTACTACAAGCAGTAGAGAATAGTAAAGTTAACCTCCAAAACAGGATTAGGTGTAAAATAAGGCTGCAGAGCTTCCTCTTTACCTGGTGGTGCAAGGTCAAACAGCTTGACCAAGTTATCTGCTGTCTCTCGCTATTGTTTGTTCGGCTGCCATGACAAGGGGAAATTGCTGAAGGAAGGAAACTGAAATTCTCGAACATCCTCAGCAAAAGGAAGTACATTAAAGCAAAACGTGTCTGGCTGCTCAATAAAATCAAAAGACTTGCTGAATCAATAGGATAACTAAGATCAATGAAATAAGCAAAGTGCTCTGAGCATGGATATATACATTGACATATTCAAGTAAAGGATGCAGTGAAACTGGATTGTGGAACTTACAATGTTATCCCTGTTAGACACATTGGGTGTCAAAACCCCAACGACAACACTCCTTACACAGCGCAGAAATGCCACCTTATCCATTTCTTTCATGACTCTTGTTATGGCAGAAATGTGAATGGCCTTTGTACGTCGAAGATGTAGACATCTTTCATACAATAGTATCTTTGAGATAAAGAGTATCTAGGATCAAATAGAATCAGATGGTGTAAAAGAGAATAACTAAATATATCAATTACATAAAAATATGTAATTTGGACTAATCATACCCATTTACATAAAGCAACAAATTATATGGATCCAAATCAAAGCTGCCAGATTTTACTGTATTATGTTGGAACTTGGAAGCATCAGTAAAATCCAATAAGTTTCATTCTTTTCTGGTTTGAACTTGACAGCATGCCTCAGACGAAATAGGAACTACTGAGGTTCATAGCCATAGCCTTTCATCATTTGCTCTAGGGGTAGAATTTTATTAGAAACTTCTACTTTTCTGTATTCAAAATCTACCGTGACTTCATGGGTATCAGCTAGAGGTGCTTTATCGGAATATTTTTTCAGAAGGGGGAACCACTCCAAAGATGTTTTCTTGTAAACCCATTCCTGTATCATGAACAAAGGTTGGAACAAGATAGATCACGAAGCCTTCTTTCCCCCAAAAATTGGATTCAATAAACTGGTGGGGATCTGGAAAAAACCCCACTCCCACTGGGTGTTTCAGTTGTCAAAAAAAAATCCTAGGCCTAAAGCATCAAGGTGCTGTCAGAGAGGGGCAACGGCTGGTAAAAAATCATAGATTAATGCTTTCATGCTACAATTTCTCTCTATGGCAGATTGTTTACCAAAGTAATTACTTTTTTTGAGCTAATTAGTTCTTTAGTAAGTATAAAAGATTGTATGCAATAATTAACAGCAAATAAAAGGTATTGACCAATTTGTTGACAACATTTGTTCCCATAACTCATCCTAAATCTCATATTGATTTTCATTGTTGGGCTTACAGGAGATATATTACGAGTTCTTAGAGCACCTAATAGTGAAGTTCGACTATTAAAATGCACCATTTTTGCACGTGTTTTCTTTGCAAATTGATTCAATAGATGATCATTTGCATCCAATATTCTCTTATTTGCATCCCCACTTAGCTTTCCCCTCACAATTATAAAATCCAGTCTCATGCCATGGGCGGTCATTTGTGCGGCAATGCTGTCGATTTGATCTTTTTGTGTTCCTTCATCATATGGCTCTGTAATGGGGTATTGCGCATTTGTTATAAGACAAAGGTGTTTCTTTCCCTTGTTTATTGGTCCAAATTTCTTTATGAGCCATTTTGTGCATCTATGATATTTCCAATATTATTTTACAATTTTATTTATCTATTAAATATTTTTATCCAAAAGAAATTTTAAATATAACAAAAACACTAGTCTTTTCTTTTCACACACAAAAAGCAGTGAAAAGACTGCACACACACATAAAGCAGTGAAAAGACTGCAAACTTACTAACGTAACGGATTTTGTGACCAACACAAGGTACTATGAATTGTTTTGTCCGGTCCACAAAATTGATACAAGTCATTAAGTTTTGAGTTTTGACCAAAATGTATGGGCTTTTAGGCCATGGCTGACTGGAATGTATTGGGCAACGTACAGTGTGACTCAGACTCATACCCTGTAGGACTATATTCTGTGTGCAGTCTGCTACATGGCAATGACACAGTAAATCCTGGATTTTAATCTTCTATACCAAGTACAAACTAGCAATTGGTAACTAGGAACACCAAACCACTAATGATGTGCACAATGAAGGAGGGATATTGATGAATATTGCGAGAGAATAAAAACTAGTGAATTTTGTGAACCTATCATCCCAAAATCAGGTAGAGTTGGAAAGTCATAAACAGGAAACACCTGTACGGTTGGCAGGAGTAGCGACAAATCAAACAACTTAAGTGCAATATGGTTAGTAGTAGCAATGAACAACTAACCTGTGATAATAGTGCAACATTAATGCCTATATCAAAGAACTGCAAGAATATGCTAATAGTCATTGTCACAGGATCAACTGTACCAACCTGTTAGAAAAAGCAAAATGCGCATTCACACATGTCACACCCCAAAGCGCCACGTAGGAGGATGTGTAATCTTGGCACGTGACTTACTTAATAATCATCATGTTAGAAGTAATTAAGGCACACTAAAAATATGGACCTAAAAATTTTTCTTCAATTAAACCATCAACTAAAAATACAATTCCATAATGTAACTGAAAAGTAATAAATCCTTGTCACCCATCCGGACCATAAACATAAAAGACTAACTAACATGTGTCTCTATCCATTTAATTAAAGTCTTCCGAAATTTAAATAACCATAAAACAACTTCAATAATAGGGCCATCGATCAAAGTCCCTTTCTTCCTCGGGATAGTCACCTTTGGGTTCTTCGATGTACTCCTCTTCTTCCTAAGGTACGGATGCACAAATGTCAAAACCTGAACCTGCCGACTACAAAAGTCATCGGTTGAGTAACAAGTTACTCCGCGTATATAACATAACATAATAAACAATATAAAGAATAGTATTTGCATGCATTTCATCACTTCATACATCAGTTTATATATAAAATCAGAGTGCGGAAATTAAACATGTACATTATGTCAATTCTTTCTTTCCTTTCTTTCATTCTTTTTCTTTCTTTTCCTTCTTTCTTTTCTTACTTTCTTACTTTTCTTTCATTTTCTTACTTTTCATATTTCACATGTTATCATCATACCAATAATCATTCACATGCATTTGTAATAACTTAAAATACCACTTTACCGTATAAGGAAAGGAGTTACTATACTTTACTTTACCGAGATACCACCCTTCGTACATTATCCAGTATGGACGGCTTAGTATATATCTCGCCCTTACTGATGGTATCCGGTGGTGCACAACACAACATACATTTTCGCTTTTGTGTCCTTTTTTCTTAGTTTCATACTTTTCTTACTTTACTTTTAACTTACTTAACATCTCATTAATGTCTGTAATTCTTTATTCATATTTTTACATATTTTTCATTCGTGAGTGCACAATAATATACATCTTGTTTAAATTTCACCTAAGACTAACCGTCAAGGGTCATGGGACATCTCCCTAACCATTGAATATCACAATTAAATCATCCATTAAAATCCATCCATCATCTCCTTCTTCTCATAAATCTGCACACTTAAATACTTTCCCAATCCCCTTGTTGAATCATAAATAAGTTATACATAATTCTTCACATCCTACCTTAATGATTCAATAATATTAAAACAATATCATCAATGGTTTCTTCACATCCTATTTTAACAATCAATGAATAATAAAACGATATCATAAATAGGTTCTTCACATCCTAATTAAATCATCAAAGAGTAATAAAACGATATCATAAATGGGTTCTTCACATCCTAATTTAACCATCAAAAAGTAATAAAACGATATCATAAATGGGTTCTTCACATCTTAATTTAACCATCAAGGAATCATGAAACAATATCATGAATAGGTTATTAACACCCTATTTTAATCATCAAAGGGTAATAAAACGAGATCATCAAGAGGTTATTCACATCCTACTCACTCTTACATTCTTACTTATGTTTTCTCCGTTTAATTTATTCTCTTAGGTTAATTATTCAAAATATTGAATACTAGAACTGTTATTTACCTCACTTGATCGTCTCCCTACGATCTATCGCTTGCGAATAGGATCCTATCTTTTCACACCTCTTTTCTCCTTTATCTGACCAATCCTTTGGACTCCTTCAATTTCTCCCTCTTTGATCTCTCAAAAACTCTCAATTTTCTCTCTTTTAGGTTTAAAAGGCTATAGAAACCCTAACCCACGAGTATAAAGGGGGTATTTATACATTGGGAGCCCTAGGAACTCAAAACCCACGAAATTGCGCAAACATGCCGCCGAACGGCGTTTTAGGCGATTGATCGCCGGCGGTGGGCGATCGATCGCCGGCGTCGATTTTTTTTTTTGAACTTTTTTGCTACTTTTTGTTCTTCTTTTATTTAGTGCAATTTATCTCCATAAATTCACTAAATCAAGTGAATTAAATGAGTTTTGAGATTCAATATTTTAATGCATTGATTTCTCCTAGCATTTAACACATTATTTTAAACACATTTATTCAATAATTTGACTCATAAAATTATGAAGGCCGTGAATTAAATGTGGGTCATTACAACAAATCAGTGATTTCTGTAACTAATGCAGATCATTGTTGTATGAGATGCATTAAAAAGAAAGTGCAAAATTCTGTCACGCATTGGTGGTTCCTTATAAAAGATTTAGGACGAAGCACAAAAAAAAATGAGCAAGTAGGTTAAGACAAGATGTTGGGGGAGAAAAATAACATACCTCCTTGAAAACAACACTATGCAAAGACTGCATAAAACGAGATCAGTCAGATACCTTATGTTACATGCATAAACCATACAAAACAAATAAAAGAATAAATAATAATAAAAGGATTAAATAAATTCTATGCTTGCATAAAAAAGTTCAGAACAGCAGATCCAGGATAAGATAACATACTAACTCTAAGCTTTGTATGGTAAATAGCATTAAAAGGAATTAGACATTGCAATCTATGAGCAACCTAATTATTAAGTAATTGTTTACAAAAATAGGGAAGATTACACAGCTTTCAATGTGGTCTATATATAACACTTGGTCCCGACTTCACAGAATTTCCATGATATTCATTATTCAGTCAGCCATTAATATATTAAGGTGGCCCTGACCAGTTTCATTCAACTTTCTGTATTCAAAATCTATCGTGACGTCATGGGTATCAGCTAGAGGTGCTTTATCAGAATATTTTTTCAGAAGGGGGAACCACTACTAAGATGTTTTCTTCTAAACACATACCTGTATCATGAACAAAGGTTGGAACAAGATAGATCACGAAGCCTTCTTTCCCCTAAACGCCAAAATTGGATTCAATAAACTGGTGGGGATCTGGCAAAAACCCCACTCCCACTGGGTGTTTCAGTTTTCAAAAAAAAATCCTTAGGCCTAAAGCATCAAGGTGCCATCAAAGAGAGGAGCAACGGCTGAAAAAAAATCATAGATTAATGCTTTCAAGCTACAATTTCTCTCCATGGCAGATTGTTTACCAAAGTAATTACTTTTTCTGAGCTAATTAGTTCTTTAGTAAGTATAAAAGAGTGTATGCAATAATTAACAGCAAATAAAAGGTCAATACCAATCTGTTGACAACATTTGTTTCCATAACTCATCCTAAATCTCATCTTGATTTTCATTGTTGGGCTTACAGGAGATATATTAAGAGTTCTTTAGAGCACCTAATAGTGAAGTTCGACTATTAAAATGCACCATTTTTGCACGTGTTTTCTTTGCAAATTGATTCAATAGATGATCATTTGCATCCAATATTCACTTATTTGCATCCCGATTTAGCTTTCCCTTCACAATTATACAATCCAGTCTCATGCCATGGGCGGTCATTTGTGCGGCAATGTTGTCAATCTGATCTTCTTGTGTTCCCTTCATCATATGGCTCTGTAATGGGGTATTGAGCATTTGTTATAAGACAAAGGTGTTTCTTTCCCTTGTTTATTGGTCCAAATTTCTTTATGAGCCTATCCATTCCAACCACAATAGCATCCAGAACTAGCACCAAGTCAAGGAATCAAGAGCTCAAGAATAAAGATAGGCATAAAAATATGCAATTACCAGACTACTGGCTCAAGTTTATTAACCTCCTAAAACAAGTGCCTCATAAATTATACCAGGGTATACCTTCCTGAAATGCACCTACAAATTGTTTCCAGATTATAATTGACATTTGTGGGAGTTAGTGGTCACTAAACAAAGATTGAAATTTTTCAGGAAGGCATCTTTTACCTAATGGTCCTAATCCGTCAAGACGCACCTACGAATTGTTTTGAGATTATGGCAGACATTTGTTGGAGTTAATGGTTTAATACAAAATCATTGATTGAAATTTTTAAGGCAGACATGTTTTACCAAATACTGTAGCAAAACGATCTGTAAAATTAAAGCTTCTTTGAAAGAAAGTGACCAGCAATTTAAGAAATATGTGACCAAAAGTAGGATAACCTACGTAAGGGGCACAAAGAGCCTAGGATGACAACCTTATAACGCAGAAAAGTCGCATTACAGGGAAGACTTCTGAAACCTATAGTATAACAAAATATCTAAAGCATCTTATTCTTATTTCAGCTGTACAAGGCTAAACTGAACTTCCAACAAAATAATCCAATTGTGAGGGGTTTTAGGAGGTTGGGATAAGAAGATTGTTGGAAGACTTGTGAAACAAAAGAACAATGTTGGAAGACTTGTGAAATAAATATTCAGGGAAATTGTTGACAGTTAATACTTAATAGGCTAGTAGGTGCATCAACTCTCTCTAGGGTTCAACCAAAGTTGCCCAAAAATCTGACCATCATCTTGTATCAAAATCTAAAAACTGTGCACGTAGAAGCAAATGCAGACCCATGCCTAATTCCCTTACATAGATCCATATTGAACCACATAGCACACTTTTACACAAAATTTTCAAGCAAAGGACAGTGAGAGCATTACTTATTAGGGGCAGTGGAGAAAGGTCTAATATGAGGATATTGAAAGTTCATAAATAGTGATGGATGAAATCACTTGGAATCATTTATTAACATTTCTCTATGGGTTAGGTGAAATCATAAAAGCAACAATGCAAGAAGAACCAAATGCAAACCTATGGCCTATTTCCCTTCTAATATCCATATTAATTTTGTCACAAGAAATATGGAACTACGATTGGGACGTTTTTTAAAACTGTACTTTTAAGAGCTTAGATACTTATTCTATAAAATTGAGAGGATCATCAATGAGAGCTTAAAGTGTGATCAATCTAAGCATTTTCGTTTTTGTTTATTCATTTCATGCCATTTGGAGGCTAAAAATGGCTTCATATTATTCACAAGTGTTTAAAATGTCACTTTTAAAAATGACAGCAACTAACCCCATAAGGCATGTGCAAACTTTTAGTTGGTAAAGTCCCTTGGCATCGTTCCAGCCTTCCAGGGACCTAGGATAGAATCCCACCTATGTTTCTCTGGTCTGGGTCTGCCAAACCCCAGCTTATCTTCCAAAAAAAAAAACTTATATTCTGAAAGTAAATAAAGAAATTTAAATTTCAATAAATAATATCAATAGCTAATTAACTAAACAAATCAATTAAAATATTTCTTATAACTATCAACTAAACGGAAAAAAATAGCATATAGAGATTCCAATGCTTTGTCATGTACATGAAACATAGAACCTCATTAAACATACAAATAGTTAAGACCTGCACGTGCAAGGATTGAGAGTCCCTCTGAATTGTTTCATCATGAATTGTTTACTTTTTTACGAAATGAAGGCACTTACAACCATGTCCTCCTCAATTTCACATTCATATGTACAGAATCCCACAAAATAGCATAGCAGATATAGAAGAATATAATTGAAGGAGGCAAAATATCAATCATACTACCAAAAGGGGTCTGCTCACGATGGCAATAAAAACACTAAAACGACATATCAATCATACTACCAAAAGGGGTCTGCTCACGATGGCAATAAAAACACTAAAACGACATATAAGGAGCTATAATAAGTTTAGATCACAAACCCAATAAAACAGATAAACAACCACAATATATCTATTTTCAAAAACAACAGATTGGACATCCATATTCCCTAATCACTATTTTTTTTCAGCAATCTTTTGTTTCATAATGGAAGCTATCTACTACCAGCAACAAACAGAAGCATAAACCTAAAGAACTACAGTAAATTGATCAGTAAACCTAATCCTGACATCTCCAATTGTGTATCGTTAGGCATGACAAAGATTTATCAACTCTGTGTATGTAATGTCTTTGGTGTACTTACACTACTTTCAAGCCATTCAACCATGAATCTATGGTGCAATTTCAGGATGTTGAGTAATCTTGTTAAGCCAGGCATTCATAAATTTTCCATAGGAAGTAGAAATTCTTGCAACAACATCTTTGTACAAGATATGCCTAGATGTACAAATAGTGAAAGGGAAAGCTGGAAATCTGTGTCACGCCCCAAAATCCCCCCTAGGAAAATGTGGAACTTTGGCACGTGACTTACTTGATCCATTTAATAAGCTTTAAATGCATACCAAAATCAGAACTTAAAAATTTCTTCATTAAATACTTCAACTAAAAATCAATTGAAAATCTGTAATTAAACTGAACCAACATAATCTGAATCATCCTCATGATTCTCAACTCTTTAATTAACCGTATCAAATCTAAATATCCCAAATGATGATTAGAACATAATAACTAGTTACAATCTCCCTGGAATTTAAACAATTTCTAATAAACTAATATAATAATAAAACCATCCATCGAAATCAAATTCCTCTTCAGAATGATCACTTGCAAGATCTTCCTTATGTACTACTCTTCAACTCAAGACTCCTGCACACAATATTTCAAATCTCGAACCTACCGACAACAAAAGTCATCAGCTGAGTAACAAGTTATTCTGCGTATATAACAATTCATAGTAAACAATATCATAACGATAACATGCATACAACTAAGAGTGCAATTACAATTCACATACATAAATCAGAGTGCGGAAACATTTTTTTCTCTTCAACTATTTCATGTGCTCACTTGTGCTTATCTTTCATTTTATTTATTTCTTATTTACCTTTTTTTTACTTTTCTTACATTGTTACTTTTCTTCTTTTCTTACTTTTCTTTGAGATCTTTCTTGAAGCCAGATAATTAGTACCCTTGGAAACTTATCTTGAAGCAAGGCACTAGCATCTTTGTTACTTTTTTTAATTTTTTCTTACTTGTCTTTGATATCTTTCTTTTCTCACTTTTTATACTTTATCATTCCATGAACAACACATTCACATGCATCAATAATAACTTAAAATACCGCTTTACTGTATAAGGAAAGGGGTTACTATACTTTACTTTACCGAGATACCACCCTTCGTACATTTTCCGGTACGACAGCTTACTTACTTTGGCACACATCTTGCCCTTTCTGATGGTATCCGGTGGTGCAAAACACATACATGCATGTCCGTTTTTGTGTGTCTTTCTTTCTTACTTTTACCTTCGGTCTTACTTATTCTTTTCTTAGTATCTTAGATTCTCTCTTAATCATTATGCATCTTTTCATTCATGAGTGCTCAATGATACACCTTTTGTTTAAATTACACCTAAGAGTAACCGTCAAGGGCCATAGGACATCTCACCATAGCGTCTCATATCACGTATAAGGAACATAAAAGAAGTATGCAAAACATCATATTTCCAAATGATTCGTAATATAAAATCACAATTTATATCAAGGCACACATAAATCACGATTTTAATGTAAATATCAATATTCCCTTTCTGTTTAAATCCAGATCAACATCCTAATTAAAACACCATTCATCAATCAAAATTTTCATGAATTATAAATATAAAATTAAACTCCATTCAATTCCATCCATTCTCCTCAATCCTCCATACACTTCACATAATTTTCCCAATCCCCTTGTTGAATCATAATTAATTTAAACATGTTTCTTCTCATCCTAATTTGGTGATTCAAAATAATGAAACTAGAGTCATCATTAATTTAAACATGGTTCTTCACATCCTATTTTATCAAATTCATGAATAATAAAATATGGGCCAAAATATGATTCTTCACATCCTATTTTAACAAATTCTAACATAATAAGATAGGAATCAATTCATAGTTCTTCACATTCTACTTTAACAAATCCATAAATAATAAAATAAGAATCAAATCAAGGTTTTTCACATCCTATTTTAACAAATCCATAAATAATAAAATAAGCATCAAATCAAGGTTCTTCACATCCTATTTTTCTTTCATGTTCTTACTTAGGTCTACTTCCTTCAATCCATCTTTTAGGTTAATGTTCAAAATATTGAAGACTAGGGTTGTTATTTACATTATTCACATCTGGATCATATTCTTTACATAGATTTTATCATTAGATTCATACTTTAGATTAATAGTTATAATATTAAGAACTAGGGAAAGTTATTTACCTCACTTGATCGCTTTCCTATGATCTATCGCTTGTGAATAGGGATTGATCTAAGCATTTTCATCATTTTTCCTTACAAAAACTTTGATCTCGTCTCTTGAATCTCTCAAAATTCTCTTCTCTCTCTTTCTTTTAGGTTTAGAAAGCCTTAGAAATCCCCAATCCACGAGTATAAGGAATATTTATAACGTTGCGAGTCCTAGGGACTCAAAACACCAAAATTCGCGCAACCTATCGCCAAAATGGCTTTTTGGGCGATAGATCCCCCCCAGGGGCGATTGATCCCCCACCCTTTATTTTTATTTTTTTTGGAACAGTCTTCGGTATTTTAGTCGTAACTTTTTACTCGTTTATCGGATTTTGACGATTCAACTTGCGTTGGACTCGTCATTCAAAGGGGAACAACTTTGATATTTTGCAAAATTTTTAATTCTTCTTTCTTCATAGACTAATTTGCCCCTAAAGCTGACTGGTCTGGAAATGGATTTCAGCAGCCCTGGTTTCAGAAATCCAACTTTCAACCTAACTCCGACTAAAAATCTGGAAAAATGGTAAACATAAACCTTGAAGAGGGTTCCAATACCTTTCAAAAAATTTAAGAATCACTCGATTCCGATTTGCGGCGACAATACTATGGCTTCTTGAACTTGAGGGTATGTTGAGACATCCCTTTTAATTCATCTTTTTATGAACACATGCATTTAAAATCGGGTACATATTTCAAGAAATTCGTATAAATGGCACGAATATCGAGAAACTAAATATTTGGGTCTTTGCAATCTGAGAATTACAAATTGCCATGATTAAGGACCATCGGTGATTCACTTCAGGATGTTGAGTAATCCTTGGTTCAGCTAGTGTTTACTGTGTCTAAAAGGTAGTAAGAAGTAAGAGCTCTTGCCAGAGCATCTTGGGACTAGTTATAGCCAAGATGTACAACTGGTACAATGGAAAAGCAGGAAACAGGATATCCCGTGATAAAGGAATAGCACATGGGCCACCGAGAGAATCGCAAAATCGTGTTTGTCTTGGAAATTTGAAAAAAGAAAGGCAGTGTTTTCGTTGTACTCGGCATTATCTAAAGCTAAGTCACACACATATCTACAACTCATTACAGATAATACCCAGTGCTACACAAGTCAGGAATTTCAATTTGCCTCCAAGAAATCTTGCAATAGCATCATGTGCAGGGCTCTAAGTGGGAAAAGAATGTCGGGATGTAAAATCAGCAACTTTTTCTTGAGGCAAAAATACACTTTAAAAGGGTGTTTTACTGTGCTACATCAAGCCTTGTAATTGAACAGGCAAAATAATTGATCATGTGGGCCAGAACGGAAATTTTCCAACACAATCCATCCCAACTTGCAAAAGTTTCTTTACGTAAACATTTTATTGTTACTTTTTTAAAGCACTAAAATAAGGGAATATGTTTTATTATGTGTTTATACATGTATGCAGTATCCAACATTTAGCCAATCTAGCCTAGACTTCTGTTCTGTGTCATTGAATTATTGATGAACCGTGAACCATCAAAATCAGTTTATTGTAGTTAGTAGTAGTAGTATGATCTTTGTACTGTGAATCTTTTCATGTCTGGACTTCGAAAATCAGGCTGAATAGGTCTTTTCTAGGGACTTACCATGACTTGATTGATGGCCAAAAATTCTCTTCCAACCTTTGAAGTTACCATGACATGATTGTTGAAATCTTTAGCTTGCCACGATATTATTATGTTTCCCCGTAGACTTTCATTTTAGACCGAGGGTGGTCCGTTCTCTTGCCGTATCTAGAGATTGTTGTAAAGGTTCCTTTCCACACAACATCGTAAAGCAAAAGCCAACCCTAGCACTGGTTCTGCCCCTCGCATGCAAAGAACAAAAACAAGAGAAAGTAAAGTCAGTAGCGGGAGAGGTAGTGGCTAGAGTTAGGGTTTTTTGTACTCCTACTTCTTTTTATCAATCGAAGAGTGATTTGTTTTTCCCGAGTTTGGTTTGCTTTCATTTAGAGAGAGGGAAGTGTTGTGTTCATCTCTCCCTATATCTATTCCATGCTGATTTGTTTTTCCCGAGTTTGGTTTGCTTTCATTGAGAGCGAGGGATGTGTTATGTTCATTTCTCCCTATAACCTGGTTGTGTTTCTATTCCATGCTCATTTGCATCCACGAAGGACCTACATTTCCCAAGCGACAAGCACCCCGACTACGCTTATGTTCAAACATCATATTATTTGCATACCACAAAACAAAACTCAGATTAAAACAAGGCAGAAATGTTCCCAAGTGTTAAGAATTAAAAAAATGAAAGAATTTCAATTTCAAGCAAGCACTACAAGCACAGAGCTACAAGCACAAAGTAATATAAACTATACCTCCAGCAAATTAAATGTGCAAAATATATTCTCATTACTCGGTGATTAGAACTTCATATGCTATCTCAAAGCAAATCAAACCCAAATGAATACCATTCTGCTTTTAAAAGATTAAAAAACAACAACAAAAACTCGAACAAAAAAGAACTAAAACGACAGTTTATGGCCGTCGAACAGGCTGTCCTAAAAAAAACTTGTCTTTTATATAAACGACGGCCTGAACTCGTCATTTTTATTGAGAAAAAACGACAGTTTTGGGCCATTGTTTATTTAAGTCATAAACGACGGTCATTAACCGTCGTTTATTCCCATAATATTCATATAAAAAATCCTTTTTATTAAAAAACGACGGTCTTGAGCCGTCATTTAAAAAAAAAAAAAAAATTCCCTGTCCCAAACATACCTGTCATTGTTTACAATACAATACATACTCCAAAAACCATTAATAATACATACTCCAAACTACTAGAAGCTTCATGCATTGACCTTTGGTTCCCATCCTACGATTACATACTCCTTTGCAGCCTCGGTCTTTATGAAAGACGAGAGAGAGAAATGCAACTGCAAAGCATCATATAATGCAATTGTGGTTAAACAACTCAACATGGTGGTGGTTGGAAGGCAATCATGACAGAAAAATATAAAGATTACAATATCTTACTTTCACTAAGGATAAAGCACTAAGGAGAAACATCTGAAATAGTAATGCACAAACAGGGAAGAAAAAAATTTGGGCTGAGGCATGGATATACATCTCACTATCTTTAACTAGCCAAAAGGTCAGTCATCCAAAATAGTAAATCGATAAAAGATGTTGGTTACTGGAAATTGGGAGCGAAATGACCTCAAACTAGTAAGCAAGCCCGAAAGGAAAATTCCAATCAGGTATAGTTCAACATCTCACCTTGATGTAGTTATGGACAGAAGTGAAACTTTCAGGGATAGTCCAGCTCTTGAAATGGCCAAGAGTCACCTCGAGATGGTCCCTATATCATCCAAATATATATATATTTATAGTCTGGATTTTCAGATTAATATAAATAGCGAAATCAACACTTTTTCATAAAAGTTTAAATTGACATTAGACCCAGAAGAATTAATAGATCACAAATAGCAGAATCTACTAATCAAAACAACAACCAAGTTATATGGCCTCATTTCTCATCAAATTGGTACCCAAATTCGAGTTAAAATTTCTACATATTCATGCCATTTTTTATGCAATGCAGTCAGTTTCATCTATAACTTCATTTCTGCCTCTTCAAATCAAATCAAGGGATTTAAAATTTTACAGTTGATCCTCAAGGTGTAAGCCTCTCATTCATTTTAAAACATTGTGTAATATGTAAAATTCTACAAGTACCTTACCTACATGCACATATTTCATGGTTGTAGTTGGAGTAGGAATTTAAAACATAATCTAATATGTAAAATCCTAATTGAAGCAGCAAGAACTAGGTTTTTTTTTTTTTATCGATAAACAAATATATTCATCACAAGAAGAGAGCTACAAAAACTAAAATAAACAAAAGTTCACAAGAACGTGAACCAAACGAAAGCAGAAACGAAAAGAAACAATACACCCAAGGGAACCCCTAGTCGCTTAGGCAGGCCCCAAACCCGACTCAAACTAGGAGAAGGCCCCCGTTCACCCCCTTCGGGCTCGACGAAACCCACTCCAATACCATAGAAACGGCGCAATCACAAATTCTGAGAACTGGAGAGTGCAAGTTCTCCAAACTCTCTTGTTCCTCTCTTTCAATATTGACCACGCTATAGCACCCGGCAAAACCTGCGAGATGGCCAACCTTGAACCATCCCTGCTAACCAAGTCCCAACAAATAAGAAGTTTAGAAAGGAAGAGGGAAAGACCCACTCCACACCCACTCTGGAGAGAAAGAAACTCAAAATCTCACAAGCTACAAGACAATACAAGAGGAGGTGATCTACCGACTCTTCAGTTAAACACGTATTTACCCTTATTACTTGAGGAAGCACGTATTTACAGCTTAGTTTGAAAGCTGGACAAAAAAAAAAGAACGTCCCAAGCAACCACGTGTCCCCTTTAACACCCACTAATTGTGGTTAAGAGTCACTCACCTCTAGGATTCATCCATCTAACCTTGGTTTTTAGTAAAAAAATAAAACCTTAGGTTCATTATGCTTAACCACAATTAAAGTGGCTCTACAAGCCGTCACGTGTTCCCTTTAACATCCACTAATTGTAGTTAAGATTCACTCACCACTAGGATTTATCCATATAACCTTGGTTAATAAAAAAATATTATCCTTAGGTTAA
This sequence comes from Tetracentron sinense, assembly GCA_015143295.1. Classification (NCBI taxonomy): domain Eukaryota; kingdom Viridiplantae; phylum Streptophyta; class Magnoliopsida; order Trochodendrales; family Trochodendraceae; genus Tetracentron; species Tetracentron sinense. The sequence goes on along the minus strand of CM026555.1, from coordinate 14,143,424 downwards.
TTATGTTTAATCACAATTAAAGGGTCTCTATAAACCCTCACGTGCCCCTTTTAATACCCACTAACTATGGTTAACATTCACTCACTCCTAGAGTTCATCTATCTAACATTGGCTTTTAGAAAAAAAAATTATATATATATATATAGGACTTTGCTACTAAGACCCCATTAGGGCCGAGACCACCAAGACCATGCTCTAAGAGCATTGGATTTCAAGTGGGGCCCATTACATATGGTAGGCGCCACCTGAAATCCCATGCTCTTAGATCATGGTCTCGGTGGTCTCGGCCCTAATGGGGTCTCAGAAGCTTTATCCATATATATATATATATATATATATATATATATACCTGAAGTTGATATTATTAACCTTGGTTTTGGAAATATATATTAACCTTGAGTTGATATCAAGGTTTAAAAAAATGGTTTCGGACACTGTAACGGACACTGTCGAAACCTTTACGTATGCCGTTACGTAACGGTTTCGGCCTTTACTTACTTTTTTTTTCTTTTTTGCTTAAAAAAATCCAATAAATTTCAATAAATAGAAAGAAATAAAAAAAAAACATATAATAAATGAGTAACAAGATACTTTTAAAGCCAATATGAAGCTCAAAATTTAGAAATAAGGAAATTAGATGGGTTGAGGGTTGAAACATACCCGAAATAAAGAACATGTATTGGATTCCTTCAAATCTATGAATTAATTAACAAAAAACGAAAGGATTTTAAGAAAAAAAAAAGTACTAAGAATAGGTAGAGAAGAAGAGAGGAAGCAAAGATGAGGTTTTAGAATGAGTTTAGGGATTTCGGAACCCAGTCTTACGACCGAAACCTTTATGTATCGGGCGTAATGCTCGTTACGTAACGGTTTCGGGCGTTACGGTTTTGTTTCGGGATAAACGGGTAAAGGTACGGTATCGGGTATTGGAGGTCACCAAAACCTTTACATAACGGTTTTGGCCTTTTTTTAAACCATGGTTAATATTATTAGTTGACTTTGTCTTTAAGAAGTGTAATTTAGACATTTTAAAATGTTTAAATGATGACATCGTCAAAGTCCATCCATGTAAGAAACGGAAAAATAACATAAGGGAGTATCGGTTATAGGTAACCAAAGTTGAGGGGAGGGCAATATAATTTCATAAACAAGAGGGGAGGTTTCTGAAATTTCACCAAACCTCAGGGGAGGTGAGCATAGTTACCAAGTACGGGTACGGGCATAATACGGCAATGATCCGTTCGGGAAGTACGGGTTATACGGTAAAAATAAGATAAAAGTACGGGAAAATTAAAAAATAATTATAAATTATAAATAAATAAAAATCATGATATTAACTAATAACAATCATTTAATGCGGAATAAGCGTTTAACACGGTAAACGAACGGTAAAAATACGCGTACTATACGCATTTAAAACGTAATTCACGTATTAAACGGGTATTAAACAGACCCCTCCTAAAAGTATTATACGAGTACGTCATACGAGTATAATACGGGTGTTTGGTAACTATGGAGGTGAGTGTAATTTACCCTAGAATATTTCAATCTAGGACTCAGAGTGGCAGTAAACATTGATTACCAACCAACTTAAAGGTCAAACCATCCCAAGATGCAGAAAGAAACACCCCCACTGAGTTTACACATGGAGTAAATTAATGTTGGGTACATTCACAAAAGAAAATCCAGAAATTTAGAGCTGGTTCCTTATGGAGCAAATAGAAATTACCAAACATGAAAGAAACAAACTCAAACAACCTGAGAACTAAATTTCCAACTCAGTAAAAGAGAAACGTAAAAGCTCTTAAATGACAAAATATGCAAATCGAAACTGAATTGTTGAAGAATAGCAGAAATATAAAATAATAAAGTATCCACGGTTAAACAAAAAGAGAGAACACAATACCACTGATGTGCTTTAGCCCACGGGCTGAAATCTGGTCACAATATTAGAAAGCAATGGCAATAAAGGATACTTTTTAATCTCAAAAACTTGGGAACACAATATGGACAAATTTAAAATTAAGAAATAAATTTAAAGTTACAGGATACTTCAAATTAGTTAAGGAACATGGATATAATAAGAAAAGATTGTAGAACCTTTTTGATGGCATCCTAAGGCAAATAACCGAGAAAAGCTCAACCAATCCTCCCACCACTGGAGTCAAAACCCTAGTCCCAATTGTTACCTGCAAGAAAAAAGGGGGGTTGCTCGATTAAGAGAAAATTTGGGATTAGAGAAGGTTTGAAAAATTCACATCTGGAATACTTGAATCCAAGCTTTTGGAGATACTTACCCATTTGGGTTGGTTTGATATTAAGGACTGCGCATGAATCCTGCATACAAGGTTGTACAGTTAGAAAATTTTCTGAGAATTGAAAGAAGACAACTAGAATTGTTTACATGTTGAAATTTACCCAAAATCTGAAGGCATGGAAGAAGGCACATGAGCAAGAAGATCACAAGGTTTAGTTCTTGGGTGCTGAAACAGGAAATGAAATCCCTGCAAGAGACTACAAAATAAAGCTCTTCTCCCATTTTGGGTGGTCTCAGCTCCAACACAACAACAATATATACGCTCAATAAACCTAAACGAGAGAGAGAGAGAACTGAATTTATTTGATTTTCTCTATACCTCTTATCTTCGTTCAATTTCCAGAAAACACATTAATTCCAGCTTTTGAAACCCAAAAGAGGTCTTAGCCTCTCCATGAATCTTTGCACAGAGTTCATCTCCTGCAGCAAGCACTTCCCTTATTAAGGAACTTAAGATGCCTTAACCAATAACGATCTGAGCCCGTTCAATTTTTTTTAAAATAAATCACCATAAAGACAGAGTCTCAACACAATAAAATCAAGTTATTAGAAATAATAAATCTACAAAAATAATCAGAAAACCTTAACCCATCATGAGTTGAACTCCATCAGGAAAGTTTCAAACAAATCAAGATCTAAATAGGGTACATAAGCATCAACGAAACCGATCTAGAACAAAAATTGGGTAAAAAAATGTCGAAATAAAAAGATAAATTAGACCAAAACTCGAGGAAAACAAAGAAGGAATGTGGAATCTTACCCTCGTACCGCTCGGCTTGCTCAGCTAGCTTTACCTTGAAGACATGGCTCTCCTTCCTTTTCCATTGACATTGAAGAGAATCAGAATAGAATGAGCGAAAGGCAATGTTGTCGCAAAAATTGGAAGCAAGAGGCATCTGACATCGAAGAAGGGGGCAAGAGTTGTTTGAGATCTGAGGCAGGTTAAGGTTGGGAGAGCTGTAAACTAACTCAAAACGATGGTCTCGGACCGTCATTTCCAGCACAAATAGTTCGCTACCGTTCTCAACCGTCGTGTTTTAGAAATAGCCGTCAATAATTTAACGATGGCCCAAGGCTGTCATTTTTAGCGCCAAATTAGTGTCTTATTTTGGGCTTTTTCACCACCCTTCTGGCCTCCCACCTCTCTGCTCAGAGCTTTATCATTTCTTCGTCATCGGCTGCATAACCATGTATGTCAAGCCCACCTCTAAGTGGGACAGGTTGTGGGGCCATGCCTGTTGGTCGTGGTTGCCCGAGTGCACCCCCAGGCATTGCAGGTGCATAATGCCCCTGCTTGTTTGAGAGCTCTGACTTGCTTGTTTCCCCACAAAGAATTAAAAAATAATAATAATGATTAAAAATTAAATACACACACACATATATGTATAAGAAAAATGAAAACAAACTATGTTTCCAAAGGCAGATGATATTGGTTCGAGCCTTGCAATCAAAATGAACAAGAGAAAAAAATTGAGATTTTAGCTAGAGAAAGCAAGAATTGGAACTAGAGAAAAAAATTGAGGTGATACCTCAGGTGCGCGAACCAAAGAGTAAAAACTGAGTTGGTATTGAACCGGAAGGGATGACTGGAGTTGGGATGTTTTCCCTACTACTCTGAAATTGAATGATCAAGACAAATAACATGAAAATAAAGAAGAGACAGAATATACTGCATAGGCGCATTGAATTTATAACAGCCATTATCAAAATGAAAATACAGAAGAAAATTATTACTCATGGAGGCAAAATTCCAATCATACTACCAGAAGTTTTTTTTTGGATGGTGATACTACCAGAATTTTATCTTTATTACAAGGTATTCCAAGCTAAATAATTAATCCTATTAAATAAAAGGGAAGTCATGAAAAGTTGCCAATTAAACTGAAAAATTTGTTGTTTCAAATTGATTATAAAGCCCAAACATATGAATGCAAAATCAAGTCTACAACATACCAACTGAAGAATTCCTGAAGCTGAATCTTAGATGAGTAGTAAAACTCTCCGATTCAAATTAAAAAAAAATAACAACAGCAACATCAAATATGATATAACAGCCATTATCAAAATGAGAAACATATAAAAGAAATTATACCTAATTAAACCCAAGCATTGGGCAGCCACGTGGCGGTTTGAGAGCGTTTGCAGGGGATTAGGTGAGAAGATTTCAAGTATTTTTCCCTACGATTTCTCTTACAGGGTGTTTGTGCCATGTCATACTATTAGTGGTTGCATTTAATCAGCATTTATGAAAGGGAAGGGGTCTGCTCACGATGGTAATAAAAACGCTGAAACGACATATAAGGAGCTATAATAAGTTTAGATCACAAACCCAATAAAATAGATAAACAACCACAATATATCTGTTTCAAAAACAACAGATTGGACATCCATATTCCCCAATCACTATTTTTTTTCAGTAGTCTTTTGTTTCATAATGGAAGCTATCAACTCCCAGCAACAAACAGAAGCATAAACCTAAAGAACTACAGTAAATTGATCAGTAAACCTAATCCCGACATCTCCAAGTGTGTATCGTTAGGCATGACAAAGATTTATCAACTCTGTGTATGTAAAAGTGGATGTCTTTGGTGTACTTACACTACTTTCAAGCCATTCAACCATGAATCTATGGTGCAATTTCAGGATGTTGAGTAATCCTTGTTAAGCCAGGCATTTATAAATGTTATATAGGAAGTAGAAATTCCAGCAATGGCATCTTTGTACAAGATATGCCTAGATGTACAAATAGTGAAAGGGAAAACTGGAAATCTGAGAAATACAAATTGCCATGATTAAGGACCATCAGTGAATCACTTCAGGATGTTGAGTAATCCTTGGTTCAACTAGTGTTTACTGTGTCTAAAAGGTAGTAAGAAGTAAGAGCTCTTGCCAAAGCATCTTGGGACTATTTAGACCCCACCATGGCAGCAAGGAGCCCCCTTGCTGCCCCAAATTCAAATTAAGTTAAATGGGTTTGATAGACCCCACCATGGCAGCAAGGAGCCCTTTGTTGCCCTGAATCGAAAGTAAGTTAAGGGGTCTTCAATAGACCCCTACCATGGCAGCAACGAGCCCCTTAGCTAGCCCCTTAGCTGCCCAAATCGAAATTAAGTTTAAAGAGCCATCAATAGAGCTCCTTGTCGCCCCAAATTAAAACAAATGAGTCTTTAATAGATCCCAACATGGCAGCAAGGAGCCCCTTGCTGCCCCAAATTAAAATTAAACTAAAGTGGTCCTTAATAGACCCCACCATGGCAGCAAGGAGCCCCCTTGCTGCCACAAATTAAAACAAAGGGGTGTTTAATAGACCCCACAATGATAGTAAGGAGCCCCCTTTCTGCCCAAATTAAAATTAAACTAAACAGGTCCTTTATAGACCGCACCATGGGAGCAAGGAGCTCCCTTGCTGCCCCAAATTCAAATTAAGTTAAAGGGGTCTTTAATAGACCTCACCATGGCAGCAAGGAGCCCTCTTGCCTAATCATAATGTTGATGTCACCATGACATGGTATAGGCATGTACCAAGGAGTGTCGTGTCATGCCATGGAGTGTCGTGTCGTGTCCAAGTGTTCCTAAGGTGCCTGGGGCTCTGGATATCGGTGATTTTCGCACCATTAGTCTTATCGGTAGCGCGTACAAGATTCTATCGAAGATGTTGGCAATGAGGCTTAGTCGGGTGTTGGGGCATATGATTTCTCCGGAACAGAGTGCGTTTTGGGAGGGGGGCAAATATTGGATGGAATCCTTATAGCTAACAAAGTGGTGGATGAGAGGCTGAAGAAGAAAGGCATGGCAAAATTTAAGAAAACTGGTGTGCCTTGGTAACACTGCTGTGAACACTATGTTCTTGGCAATTTGTTGAGAACATTTTTTTTTTACAACATTTTGTTGGGAACACTTAGCGTTCTCATTATTTTGCTGTAAACACTTTGATGTTCACAGTATTTTGCCCAGAACATTTAACCCTCGTACCACTTTACTGTGAACATTTTGATGTTCACAGTATGACACTTATCATTAGTGCCCCATACGCCAAAAGAGGCAATAAGCCCTCTTGGCATTCTCAGCCACTGGCAGGATCTGAACAATTGAGCAACCTCAATCGTTCAAATCCTGAGGGACACTTATCAGTGGTGAAATCTCACCACTTATTTCACACCACACACAAATGGTGGTGTGCATTGCCTACACCATATCACAACCTTGAAAAGGGTCGTGATCACCTCACATGTGCAAAGGCACGTGGGAGTTCTTACCGCTTTGAATTGAAACCAACAGAAAGGGTCTCACATAGACCCCACAATGATAGCAAAGAGCCCTTTGCTACGCCAAATTAAAATTAAGACAAAGGGGTCGGTAATAGACCCCACCATGGCAACAAGGAGGTCTCTTGCTGTCCCAAATTAAAATTAAAACAAAGGGGTCTTTAATATAAGCCCAATTCGAAATTAAGAGAAGGAGCCTTTAATAGATCTCACCATGGTAGCATGCAGCCCCTTACTGCCCCAAATCGAAATTAAGTTAAAAGGGCCTTCAATATACCCCACTATGACAGCAAGGAGCCCTCATGCTGTCCTAAATTAAAACAAAGAGGCCTTTAATAGACTGCACCATGGCAATAAGCCCCTTGCAGGCCCAAATTAAAATTAAACTAAAGAGGTCCTTAATATACCCCACCATGGCAACAAGGAGCCCCCTTGCTATCCCAAATTAAGACAAAAGGTCTTTAATAGACCACACCATAGCAGCAAGGAGCCCCTTTGCTGTCCAAATTAAAATTAAACTAAAGAGGTCCTTAATAGACCTCACCATGGCAGAAAGGAGCCCCCTTGCTAACTTAAATTCAAATTACGTTAAAGGAGTCTTTAATAAACCCCACAATGATAGCAAGGAGCTCCCATGCTACCCAAAATTAAAACAAAGGGATCTTTAATAGACCCCACCATGACAGCAAAGATACCCCTTGTTGCTCCAAATTGAAATTAAGATTAAAGGGGTCTTTAATAGACCTCGTCGTGACATTTTACTACAAATATTTAATGTTTACAGCATTTATCTGTGGCAATTGGCTTTCTCGCCCTTTTATCGTGGGTACCTGATTGTCGTGGTTGGACGATATTTCTTGTCGTGGGCATCACTAGTGGCATTCATATTTTACTGCGGGGATTGAGTACCCGCAAATTTAATACGGGTATTTCATCTTTAGGCATTTGCTGCCAATTTAATGCTTAAGGGAATTTTTGCCCTCAACATTTTGTTCACGACACTTTGCTATGAACACTTAGTGCTCGCAACAATCTGCTGAGAATACTTGGTGTTAACAGTATGACACTCATCATGAGTGCCATTCGCCAAAAGAGGCACTAAGCCCGCTTAGCATTCCCAGCCACTTGGTAGGATTTGAATGGTTGAACAACCTCAACCTTTCAAATCCTGAGTGGCAGTTATAAGTGGTGAAATCTCACCACTTATTTCACACCCCAAACAAATGGTGGTGTGCATCGCCTACACCAGATCACAACCCTGAGAAGGGTCGTGATCACCTCACACGTGCAAAGACACGTGTGAGTTCTTACCGCATTAAATTAAAACCAACAGAAAGGGTCTCTAGTAGACCCCACTATGGCAACAAAGAGCCTCTTTGCTGCCCCAAATTAAAATTAAGACAAAGGGGTCTTTAATAGACACCACCGTGATAGCAAGGAGCGTCTTGCTGCCCCAAATCAAAATTAAGTTAAAAGGGTCTACAATAGACTCCACTATGGTAGCAAGGAGACCACTTGCTGCCCCAAATCGGAATTAAGTTAAAAGGGCCATCAATATACCCCACTATGGCAGCAAGGACCATATTGATGCCCCAAATTAAAACAAAGCAGTCTTTAATAGACCCTACCATGGTAGCAAGCCCCTTGCTGCCCCAAATTAAAACAAATGGGTCTTTAATAGACCTCACAATGGCTGCAAGAAGCCCTTTTACTACCCCAAATTGAAATGAAGATCAAAGCAGTCTTTAATAAACTCCAAAATGGCAGCAAGGAGCCCATTGCTACCCCAAATTCAAATTAAGTTAAATGGATCCTTAACAGATTCCACCATGGCAGCAAGGAGCCCTTTGCTACCCCAAATTGAAATTAAGTTAAATGGTCTTCAATAAACCCCACCATGGCAGCAAGGAGCCCTTATTGCCCCAAATCGAAATTAAGTTAGAAGGGCCTTCAATTGACCCTACAATGGCAGCAAGGAGCCCCCATGGTGCTCCAAATCGAAATTAACTCAAAATTGTCTTCAATAGACCCCATTATTGCAGGAAGGAGCCCCCTTGCTGCCCCAAATTAAAACAAAAGGGTCTTTAATAGACCTCACCATGACAGCAAGGAGCCCTTTGTTGCCCCAAATTAAAAATAAACTAAAGGGCTCTTTAATAGACCTCACCATGGCAGCAAGAAGCACCATTACTGCCCCAACTTAAAACAAAGGGTTCTTTAATAGATCCCACCATGGCAGCAAGGAGCCCCCTTGCTGCCGCAAATTCAAATTAAGATCAAATGAGTCTTTTATAGACCCCACCGTGGCAGTAATGAGCTCATTTGTTGCCCCAGATTAAATCCAAATAAAATAAGGTCTCTAATACACCCCACCATGGCAGCAAGGAGCTCCATTTTAGCTTAATTTCGATTTAGGGTAGTAAGGGGGCTCCTTGCTACCATGGTGGGGTCTATTGAAGACCCCTTTAACTTAATTTCGATTTAGGGCCGCAAAGGGTTCCTTGCTGGTATGGTGGGGTCTAATTTGAATTTGGGGCAGCAGCCAGCAAGGGGGCTCTTTGCTACCACGGCGGGTCTATTAAAGACCCTTTGATCTTAATTTCAACTTGGGGCAGTAAGGGGGCTCTTTACTGTCATGGTGGGGTCTATTAAAGACCCATTTAACTTAATTTGGGGCAGCAAGGGGCTCTTTGTTGCTATGGTGGGGTCTATTAATGACCCATTTAGTTTAATTTTAATTTGGGGTAGCAAGGGGCTCCTTGCTGCCATGGTAGAGTCTATTAAAGACCCCTTTAACCTAATTTAAATTTGGGACAGCAAGGGAACTCCTTACTGCCATGGTGGGGTCTATTAAGGACCCCTTTGTTTTAATTTGGGGCAGCAAGGGGCTCTTTGCTACAATGATCGGGTCTATTAAGGACCCCTTCAGTTTAATATTAATTTGGGACAGCAAGGGGCTTCTTGCTGCCATAGTTGAGTTTATTAAAGACCCATTTAACTAAATTTGAATTTAGGGCAGCAAGGGGACTTCTTACTGCCATGACAGAGTTTATTAAAGACCCCTTTAACTAAATTTGAATTTGGTGCAGCAAGGGGGCTCCTTGCTACTATGGTGGGGTCTATTAAGGACCCTTTTAGTTTAATTTTAATTTGGGGTAGCAAAGGGGCTCCTTGCTTCCTTGGTGGTGTCTATCAAAGACCCCTTTAGCTTAATTTTAATTTGGGGCAGCAAGGGGGCTCCTTGGTTCCTTGGTGGGGTCTATTAAGGACCCCTTTAGCTTAATTTTAATTTGGGGCAGCAAGGGAGCTCCTTACTGGCATGATGAGGTTTATTAAAGACCCCTTTGATCTTAATTTCAATTTGGGACAGCAAGGAGGATCCTTGCTGCCATTGTAGGGTCTATTAAAGACCCTTTTGATCTTAATTTGTTGCTATGGTGGGGTCTATTAAGGATCCCTTTAGTTTAATTATAATTTGGGGTAGCAAAGGGGCTCCCTACTGCCATGGTGGGGTCTATTAAATACCCCTTTGTTTTAATTTGGGATAGCAAGGGGCTCTTTGCTGCAATGATGGGGTCTATTAAGGACGCCTGTAGTTTATTTTTAATTTGGGGCAGCAAGGGGCTACTTGCTGCCACAAAGTCGGGATTCGGGAATTATTCGGCAAGGTTCAAGTTCGGAAAAATTCGGAAAAAATTCGGTAAAATTCGGGAAAAATTGGGATTCGGGAATAATTCGGTAGGGTTCAAGTTCGGAAAAATTCGGGGAAATATTTTTTTTAAAGTAATTATATAAAATATAAATATGATATTAATTAATATATCTAAGTCATCATCAACCCTTAATATTATCAACAATAATATGTTCATAATATCATTTCAACATAAGGTCTCCTAAAAAATCAAAACAAAAAAAAATTTTGTTTCTTTTAATCACCCTTCAAAATAAATTCTGCAACTAAGAGATTGACTTGGAAATTTCTTAAACTTTATATATTTTCTAAAGAAAAAACATGGGAATGCTGTAAGCCTGTAATAGAGGCTATTAAGTGAGATTTAGCTCTGTTTTGAATGAAAAATGGCTATTAACAGATGCTATTAAGTGAAATATTTTGAGGTCTTTGGTAATCGGTAGAAGGTTCAAATTAAGAAGTTCCACTTACAGCCATCCAAACATATATATTCCTAAATCAAAATTTACCTAATGAAAAAAAATGGTATAGAAGATGATATTCATCAACGGTGAGTCCATTCATGGTATTATACGGTTATACCTAGAAGAACTTATAGAGGCAATTAAACTTTCACTAAGAAACGTATGTTCTAGAATTTCATGATCTACAGTTGGCTATTAAATATTAATAAAGGCTATTAAGTATTAAGTGAAAAAAAAAAATGGCTGACCGAAGAGGTGGAAGAAACCCTCTCTTAGAAACCCTATAAAGCCCTCTTCCTCTTTTCTTCTATAAACCCAAAATTTGTTTACAAAAGAGAAAAAAAAATTGGGGGCTTCATTCTTACAGAAGAGAGGAAACAAAGATCCAAAAAAAACAAAGACCCAAAAAAAAAAAAGAGAGAGGCATACCAGTCAAGAGCTTGCTGAGGTGAGATCGTGATTCGTGGGAGATTGTCGATGATGAAGACCCAGGGCGAGAGGCTTGCCAGATGCGAGAGACGAGAGGAGATAGGCAAGACAAGGTAACCCGTAACCCTTCTTCTTCTTCTTTTCCTCTTCCTCTTCTTCTTCTTCTTCTTTTCCTCTTCTTCTCCTTCTGTTCTCCTTCTGTTCTCCTTCTGTCCCGTTCGGAATCGACAGTGAACAGTAATACCCTAAAGGGTTTTTTATTTATACTTAGCTTAAATTACGTTTTTGCCCTTAAGTATTTTAAAAATTCACAAAAAAATTGGAAACCGTTTAAATCGCGATTCTCGCGCATTTCGCGATTTAATCGCGTTTTTCGCGATTTAAACGCGAATCGCCGAATTAATCAATTTAACGCGATTAAAACGCTGATTTAATCGCTGAGGCCTTAATTCGCGTTTTAAACGCGATTATTTCAATAAAACGCCAATTATTGTGACTATGCTTGCTGCCATTGCGGCGTCTATTAAAGACCCCTTTAACTTAATTTGAATTTGGGGCAGCAAGGGGGCTCCTTGCTGCCATGATGGGGTTTATTAAAGACCTTTTGATCATAATTTCAATTTGGGGCAGCAAGGAGGGGTCTATTAAAGACCCCTTTGATCTTAATTTCAATTTGGGGCAGCAAGGGGGTTCCTTGCTGCCATGGTGGGGTCTATTAAGGACTCCTTTAGTTTAATTTTAATTTGGGGAAATAATTTAACATTAAACTCGAGAAACAGACAAAAAATTAGTTGAAGGTCAAGTAAGCAAACTCTTAAATCCACAATGTATCTGGGTTACACCGGATCAATCTGCAGAAGCGAAAATTTTATTCTAATATTTAGTAGCAATTTAGTAACATAAAACTCGAGAGACATACAAAACATTAGTTGAAGGTCAAGTAAGCAAAATCTTAAATCCACAATTTATCGTGGTTACACCGGATCGAACTGCAAAAGCGAAAATTTTATTATAATGTTTAGTAGTAATTTAGTAACATTAAACTCAAGAGAGAGAGAGACACACACACAGAATTAGTTGAAGGTGAATTATGTAAGCGAAATTCTAAATCCGCAATGTAGATGGATTACACGGATCAATCTGCAAAAGAGAAAATTTAACTTTTTTTCTCTTTAGCTTTATATTCTATATCGTGGGATTAAAAGTTTACGTACTTCATTGAACGTCCATTAATTTTCTTTTTGTCTATTTATTTTTATGTTATCTAAATTGGTCCTAGACATTAGAATAAATTTATTCACTTTACCGGATTGATTTGGTGTAAATTATCTACATCACGGGATTAAGAGCTTGCTTACTTTCTGTCTTTTTCGTTTTATCATCTTTAAATCCCAATATAGAAGGGTTACACCATATCAATTTACAACTGCAAAAATGTTATTCTTATGTCTAAGAGCAATTTAGTCAATGCAAAGGTCGTGAGACAGAAAAAGAATTCATACACGAGAGATGGACAAAGAATTAATTGAAAGTGAAGTAAGGAACCGCCTACATCCGTAATGAAGATGAGTTACGTAATATCAATCTACAAAATCAAAAAATTTATTCTCATTTCTATAAGCAGCTAAACATAAAACTCGAGAGATAGACAAAAAATTAATTGAATGTCAAATAAACAAACTCTTAAAATTCGCAATGTGTCTGGTTTACACTAGAGCAATCTAGAAAAGCAAAAAAAAATTCTGATGTGTATGAGTAATTTAACAATATAAAACTCAAGAAACAAACAAAGAATTAGTTGAAGGTGAAATAAGTAAGCAAACTCTTAAATCCGCAATTTAGAAGAGTTACACGAGATCAATCTACAAAAGCAACAAAAATTATTCTCATGTATAAGAGCAATTTAGCAAACATAAAACTCAAGAGAGACAAAGATTTAGTCGAAGGAGAATTAAGTAAGCAAAATTATAAATCCGCAATGTAGATGGGTTACAACAGATCAATCTGGGTTACACTGGATCAATTTGCAAAAGCGAAAATTTTATTCAAATATTTAGGAGCAATTTAGTAAACATAAAACTCGAGAGACTACAAAAAATTAGTTGAAAGTTAAGTAAGCAAACTCTTAAATCCGCAACATGTCTAGGTTACACCAGAGCGATCTGCAAAAATAAAAATTATATTCTCATGTGTAGGAGTAATTTAACAATATAAAACTCGAGAGACAGACAAAGAATTAGTTGAAAGTAAAGTAAGCAAATTTTTAAATCCGCAATGTAGATGAGTTACACTAAATCAATTTGTAAAAGCAAAAATTTTATTCGTATGAATAGTAGCAATTTTTTTTTTATCAGCAAAAAAAACTCGAGAGATGGACAAAAAATTAGTTGAGGTGAATTAAGTAAGCAAAATTATAAATCCACAATGTAGATGGGCTACACAAGAACAATCTGCAAAAGCGAATATTTAACTTTTTTTCTCTTTAGTTTTATACTAGCAAACATGTCGTGCGATGCACAGGACAATAGTGAATAGTTAACACAAAAGCAATGGTCGTCAAAAGACATTCCCTATTCTTATTAGGAAATTAGTCTGGAACCATTAGATAGAATATATCAGGACATACTAACAAAGGAATACAAATTATTAAATAATTTAATGTGAAGGATTTAAAGATAACAAACTCAAACTAACAGATCACCAATTGAGTTCCCTTGGAAAAACCTATAAACCCAACCAACATTCATCGTGAAATCAATAAAGTTAAATGGATAGAAACATCGAGAAATAGATTTGAAAACACTGTAAATTCAGTCTTCTTTCAACCCACAATAATGGAGTTTTATTTTTAAAATATTTTTATTACGGACTGTAATACAATCTGAATCCCTACTAAAAACCTAAACTAATTAGGTAAGGAAATGCTTTCACTAATGGAGACCATTGGCCACTCTCATTGTGTACATGCAAACGGGGTACTTAACCATTGGAGAAAATAAATTTGAAAACTAACTATTTTCTTAGAATAGAGCCATATTAATTACAAAGTCGGTAATAAAGTATTTAGTTCTCTTTGTGATATGCTTCATTTCACTTAAATAACGAACAAAGTACAAAATATATATATAGATAAGTAAAACAGATGCTAAACAAAGTACCAATTTGTTGGAATCAGTTACAATCCAAACAAAAGAGAGAGAAGGTTATAGACGTAAACAAATAAACAAAACCTATTAAATAACCAGATTATTTCCTCAAATATGAAAACAAAAAAACCAAGGAGAGAAAACTAACTTACAATGTTCCTATCTGCATCATAAAACAAAGCACTGAAAGGTTTACTACATTATCCACCAAGGTGTTTGTCACTCCCATTTTTGAAACCTACAAATACAATTACAAAATTTAAAATGTGTAATGAGTACCCATGGAAGAAAAAGGGAAAATAGTATAAAGTATGTTATCAAAGATCTATTAGCCAAGGGAGTGAAATTACCTAATAAGGCATAAAACTTATTGCCGGAGCAAAAGTGTTCAAATATCCCATTAAAGAACTTCAATAGATAAAGCAATAACTGCAAATGAACAAAAAGTAACACATAGAATTTGAAAATGTGTATTGAGTACCCATCGAAGACAAATGAACGATAGTATACAATATGCTATCAAAGCACTGTAAGTCAAGCCAATTATATTACCTAATAATGAAGTACATGACATTGCAAAATTGTTGAATATTCAATATTCCATTCAAGAATTTCAATAAACAAATCAATAGCATGCAAAGGAATGAAACAACTAAAAGTAATGGATGCGGTATGTACAAAAAAATTCTAACTCTCTCTAGAAAGTTTCATACTTCTCTATTAAAAAAAACCAACTAATATCCCTCCTCTCTCTCCTTTAGGTCACTAATGCTTTTTTTCTAGCCCTGAAAAATCCCCACAAAAGGCCCCTTTCAGTCTTCTCTCTAAATCATTCCAAGAAAAAAAAAACCCACAAAAGCCCCTATCTCCATCTAAAATACCAACCAAAAAGATACCTCTTTTAAAAAACCTTATATCTCTCTAAAAGACCCCAATCAATAGCCCTACTCTCTATTTTAGTCTATGTTTAATGAAAAATCCGATTGCAATTAGAAATTCGAGAAAAATAAGCGTTAAGATGAAGCAGAACACTAATGCATCAAAAGATGCTTATCTCTATAGATAGACGTGTCTGTGTCTATCGGGTCTGATATTTAGTGATTATGGTATGCAAAACTAAGGATGCTCTGCATCAGTTGCTTCTTATCCCGTATCCCGAGTTTGGTAACATCAACCTGGCCATGAACGCGTTGAAATATTTAGATCCTATAACCAAAGCCCCTGCCTTCCTGATCCACCAGAAACTGCTTGAAACCCTTAATTTCAAATAAAAAAACTTGCTGAATGTTTCAGTTAACTATTGGTACTGTTTGAATCTAGAAATTCTTAAAGAAATCCATTTGACCAAGAAATTCACCGAATATTTTGATTTACAAACCGCCATCACCAGATTATAGACTACACCATTGCCGGAAAATAATGGGGAGAGACAGAGATCTAATTTCAGATTATGGGGAGAGATAGAGATTTAATTTCAGACTGCGTCGTTTCCAGAAAACAATGGGGAGAGACAGATTAAAGACTGCGCCGTTGTCGAAAAATAATGGGGAGAGACAGAGATTCAATCTCAGAAAAAAGATTCTCACCCAATTTGTTTAATTAGATATATGGAGATGGAGAGTTGCCAAAATTATAAGAGCCAAAATTTGTTTTAAAACAAGAAAGGTGCATTAGAAGATGCTTTTAAGCAATAAGAAAGGACTGAGGTAGATGCCAAAATTATAAGAGCTTTATATGCTTATTACATTCCTTTCAATGTCACAAGATCTCCTTACTTTCATGACATGGTAGCCTCAATAAATAGTGGACCCAAGGGTTATAAATGTCCATTTGAAAAGGCTAGGACATCATTATTAGACAATGAGAAACAAAGGTTGAATAGGGGTTTACATGTGGTAGGGGACACATGGCCCACAAATAGGGTTTCTATAATTTCTGATGGGTAGACAAGTGTTAGAAATAATCCTTTAATCAATGTTATTGTTGCAAATAGTTTGGGAGCAATGTTTTTATATGCTGAAAATTGTCTTGGGGAAGAAAAGACATGAGTTTTTATTGCATCTTTACTTTTAAAGGCAATTGAAGATGCTAGGCCATCTAATGTCATTCAAGTGCTCACTGATATTGCTGCAAATTGTGTACTAGCAGGAAAAGGAGTTGCTAAGGTACATCCTCACATCTTTTGGTCTCCTTGCATAGTCCATACGTTAAATTTGATTTTCAAAGATCTATCAAAGAATGGGCTTGATATAGGAAGACATATACCAAGTGTAAGGATATTGTGAAGAATGTTACTAAATCACACCCATGCTTTAGCTATTTTTAGATCCATTGTAAACTGGAATTGTTGAAAGTAGCTAAAACT
The DNA here is from genome assembly GCA_015143295.1 of Tetracentron sinense. Lineage (NCBI taxonomy): Eukaryota > Viridiplantae > Streptophyta > Magnoliopsida > Trochodendrales > Trochodendraceae > Tetracentron > Tetracentron sinense. Next base: position 14,126,747 of record CM026555.1, on the reverse strand, counting down.
AGATTTGCTTCACATTATGTAATGTTGAAAAGAATTATGGATGTATGAGAAGGCTTGTTAATTAATGTAGTGCTCGACTCCTAGAAAGATTGGACTGCAAAGACTAGTCAAACAAAAGAGATGGGAAGGAAGATAAAAGAGTGGGTTACTAGTGATTGTTTTTGGATTCAATCAGATTGATATTGAAAATGCACCAAACCCATATTTGAAATGATTAAACTTTGTGATAAGGACGGTTCGGTCATTGGTGAAATGTATGAAGGTTTGGAAGATATGCTTGGCAAACTAAAGGATAATCTCAAAGATTTAGAAGAAGAAAATGTATTTCTGTTGTACAACGAATAGTCAATACTCGAAGGAAAGAAGAATGAATGTGCCCCTCCATAGCCTTGCTATGCACTCGCACCTCATTATTACGATTCCAAGTATATTGCAAGTCCAACACTGGGAGGTCGAAAAGATCAAGACCTGTTGATGATATAGCTGTTGGTTGAGGATGTTATGAAAGCATTATAGATCATTGCACAAGTACTTATTTATTAGTTTAGACTTTAGAGGTCATACTATTCTTAATTTTTTTTTTATATTGAAGTTTTAAATTTACAATCAGGTATGTATTCATCATATGTTAAATTTAGACAGGATGAGGATTTATTTACTATATTAAGAGGTCAATTTGCCAATTCTCTTAATTTTGTACGTGCAGATAAGTTGGTCTTCATTCTCTCCAATCTTCGTATGCTAATCAAGGTTCGATGAGAGCTATCATGAATGGCGCCGATTCAAGAAGCGGGATATTGATTGCAATGAAGGATTATTTGATGATTCGAGTGCCAAACTTGAAAAGCTGAATGGACTTCACTTTATGAACAGTCCATTTGACTCTTTTTCATCATTTTTTTGCTGCCATACCTTTTTGTTACATGATGGGTTATGATTTTTCTTTTGTATATGACACTTAAGACTTGATGTAGAGGCAAGCATTGTAAAAGTAAGATACCTTTTGTATTCAGACAGGACTTTGGGTTGCGGTACAGAGTGGGAAAAGGCGAACCGTGAACGCAGAATTCGAAACCAGAATCAGTGGTAACAGGTGAGCTAGTAGCGCACAGGATCTCCAAAAACCAAAGTAGATCTGTATACATAACCGTCTCCTTTAGTGCAGCATAGCAAATTATATATACAAATCGCAAAGGACTTCAATTTATAAATACGTTGCAATTAGGATGAAATAGAGCAAAAAGATTGCATGTACTGATATAGGAATATGCATCTATACTGCTATTATATTTGTTCTCCATGTACAAGCGTGAAGCTGGGATCAAATACGGTTGTTAATAATACAAACTACAAATGTACTTGTCATAGGTCGTCGCTCTGGTAGTGGTATCCACCAAGGGAACTAAGTTCTCCACAGGTGGAGTAAGCAAACCATGAGTCCCGCATACAAGCGGATATTAAGAAAAGAAGCAACAGCAAAAAAGGCCATGCGCGAATGAGGGTATTTAGACAACCGCAAATTGTTTTACATAGCAGGCTGTCGCGATTCACAGATGCGTGTCGCGAAGAACATACAATGGAGACTCATACCCAGACTTTAGAGAAGAAAACACTGGCAAGTCACTGTACGACTTTCATATGATGTTAAAGTAAAAAAAGGTGTAGGGGGGAGGGGGGGGGGGTGGGGCGAAGAAGAGTAGGAAATTAGTGAATTTGGTCAGATGAGAAAAACATCTAGCAATTGGGCAGGCAATCATGCCGAAGTTATAAGTTATCAGGACGTTGTGTAGATGTATCTACCCAGCAAGTGCAGAAAGGCGAAATAAATCAATCTGCGTCAAAGATGCCTGAAATTATAAGAGTGGAACATGTACGTATTGAAAGTTAAATACTCTTTGATCGAGATTACAAATGTCACAAAGACTGTGTGTGAAAAAATCTGGTCAGGAAAGCAGTAATGGGCCCCTCGATATAAAACGGTACACATCTGAGGCTGTGAACAGAATGGTCCAATGATATAATGAGAAGTGAGTTATCATATTCACGGTTGAAAGGTAAAGAGATAAGAAATTTTGCAAATGGATCTCTAGGATAAATTTGCAGAAAGTAAAAAAAACTAGGAGGAAAATTACATTAAATTTATACAAGTTTGCATTCCAGCCTGAGTGTTAGTGTGGTAAAACAGGAAATGTCTTTGAACTATTAACTAGAAGAACTTCCTACCAACCATAAATTGTTGTGTGCGCTAGGAGTGTATCGACTAGTTTGATACAATTGTCCAGACTCCATAGATGTGCCATGAGAACGTGCAACCTGAGTGAAAACCCATCAAGGCATTGAAAAGCTCATAGTGGGCATGGAAGGCTGTGTGACAAAAGGGATGCTTGCGTTCGAGGGTTCGCTTTCCCATGCCAGCACCCATTTAGTGGTCAAAGAGGGCATGTAGAGGAATGCGAGGGGATAGAACGCGCGACAGCATAGGATGTAGACAATAAAAAGTCTTGGTATAATGTGGAGACCAATAAAATCCTATTCTCTAGGCATATCTCGTAGGAAGAATATGAGGATGGTATGACTGCCCAATGGGGAAAGAGGGACTATATCTTAGTTCTCGCTTATCGTTTCCGTAAAGATATGGTTTGAACCGTTGCTTCTTTCCCAACTCATTTTTCGCGTTTTCTCATTTAGTAACGTAGGGAAAATATAAACAAAAGATATAAAAATTAGGAAGTCGCCATCTTTATCAGCAGGGCTAACAATAACAATACAGTATTGGCTTAGTAACGGAAAAAAGGATATCAAATCGAACCTTTGTTCCAGTTTCATGTTTGACTCATAATTTGAATGGTTTTTCCTTCCCTGCACACAAAGCAATGATGTCTACACTGTCCACATGTTTCAGAGCATTGGTCGATTTATAGCGGAAAGTCAACTTCCAAGCCATTGACCCAGTGCTCAGGGATTGCATCAGGTGGGCTTTTGGTTTGTGACCAGGACAAGCTGTAAGGAGCTTCAGTAAAGTTCAGTCTGTATAGAGGATAATCAATATGGTTTCAATGTTGTCCCCTACTCCAGTTTTTACTGGTGACGTAGGTGGTTAACCTTTTTTTCCCAAAATTTGGTGAGGGTTTAAAGGCATGGTGTTGCCACCAGGAAAGACTGTTCCTATAACGCATGAGTCAGTAACTATTCAAAAGTGTCAATGGCTTTCACTGCGACGGATGGCAGACCGTTACCCGTGGGCCAGCGTAACATTTGCTAAG
>CM026555.1:14037173-14123384 GCA_015143295.1 Tetracentron sinense | reverse complement strand
AATTAAACAAAGCGCCTTTAATAGACTGCAACCATGGCACTAATCCCTTGCGCCCAATTAAAGTAAACTACAGAGGGTCCTTAATAAACACCCCATGGCAACAAGGAGCCCCCCTGCTATCTGGCCACGATTAAGACAAAATGTCTTTAATAGACCGACTCATACACAAGGACCACTTTTCTGTCCAATTAAAATTAACTAAAGGGGTCCTTATATACCTCACCATGAGAAATGACCCCCTGCTACCATTAAATTCACATTACGTTACAGGATCTTTAATACACCCCCACAGGAAGCAAGGGAGCTCCCATCTACCCAAAAATTAAAACAAAGGGATCTTTAATAGACCCCACCATGACAGCAAAGATCCCCCTTGTTGCTCCAAATTGAAATTAAGATTAAAGGGGGTCTTTAATAGACCTCGTCGTGACATTTTTACTGCAAATATTTAATGTTTACAGCAATTTATCTGTGGCAATTGGCTTTCTCGCCCCTTTTATCGTGGGTACCTGATTGTCGTGGTTGGACTGATATTTCTTGTCGTGGGCATCACTAGTGGCATTCATATTTTACTGCGGGGATTGAGTACCCGCAAATTTAATACGGGTATTTCATCTTAGGCATTTGCTGCCAATTTAATGCTTAAGGAAATTTTTGCCCTCAACATTTTGTTCACAGCCACTTTGCTATGAACACGTAGTGCTCTGCAACAATCTGCTGAGAATACTTGGTGTTAACAGTATGACACTCATCATGAGTGCCATTCGCCAAAAGAGGCACTAAGCCCCGCTTAGCATTCCCAGCCACTTGGTAGGATTTGAATGGTTGAACAACCTCAACCTTTCAAATCCTGAAGGGCAGTTATAAGTGGTGAAATCTCACCACTTATTTCACACCCCAAACAAATGGTGGTGTGCATCGCCTACACCAGATCACAACCCTGAGAAGGGTCGTGATCACCTCACACGTGCAAAGACACGTGTGAGTTCTTACCGCATTAAATTAAAACCAACAGAAAGGGTCTCTAGTAGACCCCACTATGGCAACAAAGAGCCTCTTTGCTGCCCCAAATTAAAATTAAGACAAAGGGGTCTTTAATAGACACCACCGTGACAGCAAGGAGCGTCTTGCTGCCCCAAATCAAAATTAAGTTAAAAGGGTCTACAATAGACTCCACTATGGTAGCAAGGAGACCACTTGCTGCCCCAAATCGGAATTAAGTTAAAAGGGCCATCAATATACCCCACTATGGCAGCAAGGACCATATTGATGCCCCAAATTAAAACAAAGCAGTCTTTAATAGACCCTACCATGGTAGCAAGCCCCTTGCTGCCCCAAATTAAAACAAATGGGTCTTTAATAGACCTCACAATGGCTGCAAGAAGCCCTTTTACTACCCCAAATTGAAATGAAGATCAAAGCAGTCTTTAATAAACTCCAAAATGGCAGCAAGGAGCCCATTGCTACCCCAAATTCAAATTAAGTTAAATGGATCCTTAATAGATCCCACCATGGCAGCAAGGAGCCCTTTGCTGCCCCAAATTGAAATTAAGTTAAATGGTCTTCAATAGACCCCACCATGGCAGCAAGGAGCCCTTATTGCCCCAAATCGAAATTAAGTTAGAAGGGCCTTCAATTGACCCTACAATGGCAGCAAGGAGCCCCCATGGTGCTCCAAATCGAAATTAACTCAAAATTATCTTCAATAGACCCCATTATTGCAGGAAGGAGCCCCCTTGCTGCCCCAAATTAAAACAAAAGGGTCTTTAATAGACCTCACCATGACAGCAAGGAGCCCTTTGTTGCCCCAAATTAAAAATAAACTAAAGGGCTCTTTAATAGACCTCACCATGGCAGCAAGAAGCACCATTACTGCCCCAACTTAAAACAAAGGGTTCTTTAATAGATCCCACCATGGCAGCAAGGAGCCCCCTTGCTGCCGCAAATTCAAATTAAGATCAAAGGAGTCTTTTATAGACCCCACCGTGGCAGTAATGAGCTCATTTGTTGCCCCAGATTAAATCCAAATAAAATAAGGTCTCTAATACACCCCACCATGGCAGCAAGGAGCTCCATTTTAGCTTAATTTCGATTTAGGGTAGTAAGGGGGCTCCTTGCTACCATGGTGGGGTCTATTGAAGACCCCTTTAACTTAATTTCGATTTAGGGCCGCAAAGGGTTCCTTGCTGGTATGGTGGGGTCTAATTTGAATTTGGGGCAGCAGCCAGCAAGGGGGCTCTTTGCTACCACGGCGGGTCTATTAAAGACCCTTTGATCTTAATTTCAACTTGGGGCAGTAAGGGGGCTCTTTACTGTCATGGTGGGGTCTATTAAAGACCCATTTAACTTAATTTGGGGCAGCAAGGGGCTCTTTGTTGCTATGGTGGGGTCTATTAATGACCCATTTAGTTTAATTTTAATTTGGGGTAGCAAGGGGCTCCTTGCTGCCATGGTAGAGTCTATTAAAGACCCCTTTAACCTAATTTAAATTTGGGACAGCAAGGGAACTCCTTACTGCCATGGTGGGGTCTATTAAGGACCCCTTTGTTTTAATTTGGGGCAGCAAGGGGCTCTTTGCTACAATGATCGGGTCTATTAAGGACCCCTTCAGTTTAATATTAATTTGGGACAGCAAGGGGCTTCTTGCTGCCATAGTTGAGTTTATTAAAGACCCATTTAACTAAATTTGAATTTAGGGCAGCAAGGGGACTTCTTACTGCCATGATAGAGTTTATTAAAGACCCCTTTAACTAAATTTGAATTTGGTGCAGCAAGGGGGCTCCTTGCTACTATGGTGGGGTCTATTAAGGACCCTTTTAGTTTAATTTTAATTTGGGGTAGCAAAGGGGCTCCTTGCTTCCTTGGTGGTGTCTATCAAAGACCCCTTTAGCTTAATTTTAATTTGGGGCAGCAAGGGGGCTCCTTGGTTCCTTGGTGGGGTCTATTAAGGACCCCTTTAGCTTAATTTTAATTTGGGGCAGCAAGGGAGCTCCTTACTGGCATGATGAGGTTTATTAAAGACCCCTTTGATCTTAATTTCAATTTGGGACAGCAAGGAGGATCCTTGCTGCCATTGTAGGGTCTATTAAAGACCCTTTTGATCTTAATTTGTTGCTATGGTGGGGTCTATTAAGGATCCCTTTAGTTTAATTATAATTTGGGGTAGCAAAGGGGCTCCCTACTGCCATGGTGGGGTCTAATAAATACCCCTTTGTTTTAATTTGGGATAGCAAGGAGCTCTTTGCTGCAATGATGGGGTCTATTAAGGACGCCTGTAGTTTATTTTTAATTTGGGGCAGCAAGGGGCTACTTGCTGCCACAAAGTCGGGATTCGGGAATTATTCGGCAAGGTTCAAGTTCGGAAAAATTCGGAAAAAATTCGGTAAAATTCGGGAAAAATTGGGATTCGGGAATAATTCGGTAGGGTTCAAGTTCGGAAAAATTCGGGGAAATATTTTTTTTAAAGTAATTATATAAATATAAATATGATATTAATTAATATATCTAAGTCATCATCAACCCTTAATATTATCAACAATAATATGTTCATAATATCATTTCAACATAAGGTCTCCTAAAAAATCAAAACAAAAAAAAATTTTGTTTCTTTTAATCACCCTTCAAAATAAATTCTGCAACTAAGAGATTGACTTGGAAATTTCTTAAACTTTATATATTTTCTAAAGAAAAAACATGGGAATGCTGTAAGCCTGTAATAGAGGCTATTAAGTGAGATTTAGCTCTGTTTTGAATGAAAAATGGCTATTAACAGATGCTATTAAGTGAAATATTTTGAGGTCTTTGGTAATCGGTAGAAGGTTCAAATTAAGAAGTTCCACTTACAGCCATCCAAACATATATATTCCTAAATCAAAATTTACCTAATGAAAAAAATGGTATAGAAGATGATATTCATCAACGGTGAGTCCATTCATGGTATTATACGGTTATACCTAGAAGAACTTATAGAGGCAATTAAACTTTCACTAAGAAACGTATGTTCTAGAATTTCATGATCTACAGTTGGCTATTAAATATTAATAAAGGCTATTAAGTATTAAGTGAAAAAAAAAAATGGCTGACCGAAGAGGTGGAAGAAACCCTCTCTTAGAAACCCTATAAAGCCCTCTTCCTCTTTTCTTCTATAAACCCAAAATTTGTTTACAAAAGAGAAAAAAAAATTGGGGGCTTCATTCTTACAGAAGAGAGGAAACAAAGATCCAAAAAAAACAAAGACCCAAAAAAAAGAAAGAGAGAGGCATACCAGTCAAGAGCTTGCTGAGGTGAGATCGTGATTCGTGGGAGATTGTCGATGATGAAGACCCAGGGCGAGAGGCTTGCCAGATGCGAGAGACGAGAGGAGATAGGCAAGACAAGGTAACCCGTAACCCTTCTTCTTCTTCTTCTTTTCCTCTTCTCCTTCTTCTCTTCTCCTTCTGTTCTCCTTCTGTCCCGTTCGGAATTATCAGTGAACAGTAATACCCTAAAGGGTTTTTTATTTATACTTAGCTTAAATTACGTTTTTGCCCTTAAGTATTTTAAAAATTCACAAAAAAATTGGAAACCGTTTAAATCGCGATTCTCGCGCATTTCGCGATTTAATCGCGTTTTTCGCGATTTAAACGCGAATCGCCGAATTAATCAATTTAACGCGATTAAAACGCTGATTTAATCGCTGAGGCCTTAATTCGCGTTTTAAACGCGATTATTTCAATAAAACGCCAATTATTGTGACTATGCTTGTTGCCATTGCGGCGTCTATTAAAGACCCCTTTAACTTAATTTGAATTTGGGGCAGCAAGGGGGCTCCTTGCTGCCATGATGGGGTTTATTAAAGACCTTTTGATCATAATTTCAATTTGGGGCAGCAAGGAGGGGTCTATTAAAGACCCCTTTGATCTTAATTTCAATTTGGGGCAGCAAGGGGGTTCCTTGCTGCCATGGTGGGGTCTATTAAGGACTCCTTTAGTTTAATTTTAATTTGGGGAAATAATTTAACATTAAACTCGAGAAACAGACAAAAAATTAGTTGAAGGTCAAGTAAGCAAACTCTTAAATCCACAATGTATCTGGGTTACACCGGATCAATCTGCAGAAGCGAAAATTTTATTCTAATATTTAGTAGCAATTTAGTAACATAAAACTCGAGAGACATACAAAACATTAGTTGAAGGTCAAGTAAGCAAAATCTTAAATCCACAATTTATCGTGGTTACACCGGATCGAATTGCAAAAGCGAAAATTTTATTATAATGTTTAGTAGTAATTTAGTAACATTAAACTCAAGAGAGAGAGACACACACACAGAATTAGTTGAAGGTGAATTATGTAAGCGAAATTCTAAATCCGCAATGTAGATGGATTACACGGATCAATCTGCAAAAGAGAAAATTTAACTTTTTTTCTCTTTAGCTTTATATTCTATATCGTGGGATTAAAAGTTTACGTACTTCATTGAACGTCCATTAATTTTCTTTTTGTCTATTTATTTTTATGTTATCTAAATTGGTCCTAGACATTAGAATAAATTTATTCACTTTACCGGATTGATTTGGTGTAAATTATCTACATCACGGGATTAAGAGCTTGCTGACTTTCTGTCTTTTTCATTTTATCATCTTTAAATCCCAATATAGAAGGGTTACACCATATCAATTTACAACTGCAAAAATGTTATTCTTATGTCTAAGAGCAATTTAGTCAATGCAAAGGTCGTGAGACAGAAAAAGAATTCATACACGAGAGATGGACAAAGAATTAATTGAAAGTGAAGTAAGGAACCGCCTACATCCGTAATGAAGATGAGTTACGTAATATCAATCTACAAAATCAAAAAATTTATTCTCATTTCTATAAGCAGCTAAACATAAAACTCGAGAGATAGACAAAAAATTAATTGAATGTCAAATAAACAAACTCTTAAAATTCGCAATGTGTCTGGTTTACACTAGAGCAATCTAGAAAAGCAAAAAAAAATTCTGATGTGTATGAGTAATTTAACAATATAAAACTCAAGAAACAAACAAAGAATTAGTTGAAGGTGAAATAAGTAAGCAAACTCTTAAATCCGCAATTTAGAAGAGTTACACGAGATCAATCTACAAAAGCAACAAAAATTATTCTCATGTATAAGAGCAATTTAGCAAACATAAAACTCAAGAGAGACAAAGATTTAGTCGAAGGAGAATTAAGTAAGCAAAATTATAAATCCGCAATGTAGATGGGTTACAACAGATCAATCTGGGTTACACTGGATCAATTTGCAAAAGCGAAAATTTTATTCAAATATTTAGGAGCAATTTAGTAAACATAAAACTCGAGAGACTACAAAAAATTAGTTGAAAGTTAAGTAAGCAAACTCTTAAATCCGCAACATGTCTAGGTTACACCAGAGCGATCTGCAAAAATAAAAATTATATTCTCATGTGTAGGAGTAATTTAACAATATAAAACTCGAGAGACAGACAAAGAATTAGTTGAAAGTAAAGTAAGCAAATTTTTAAATCCGCAATGTAGATGAGTTACACTAAATCAATCTGTAAAAGCAAAAATTTTATTCGTATGAATAGTAGCAATTTTTTTTTTATCAGCAAAAAAAACTCGAGAGATAGACAAAAAATTAGTTGAGGTGAATTAAGTAAGCAAAATTATAAATCCACAATGTAGATGGGCTACACAAGATCAATCTGCAAAAGCGAATATTTAACTTTTTTTCTCTTTAGTTTTATACTAGCAAACATGTCGTGCGATGCACAGGACAATAGTGAATAGTTAACACAAAAGCAATGGTCGTCAAAAGACATTCCCTATTCTTATTAGGAAATTAGTCTGGAACCATTAGATAGAATATATCAGGACATACTAACAAAGGAATACAAATTATTAAATAATTTAATGTGAAGGATTTAAAGATAACAAACTCAAACTAACAGATCACCAATTGAGTTCCCTTGGAAAAACCTATAAACCCAACCAACATTCATCGTGAAATCAATAAAGTTAAATGGATAGAAACATCGAGAAATAGATTTGAAAACACTGTAAATTCAGTCTTCTTTCAACCCACAATAATGGAGTTTTATTTTTAAAATATTTTTATTATGGACTGTAATACAATCTGAATCCCTACTAAAAACCTAAACTAATTAGGTAAGGAAATGCTTTCACTAATGGAGACCATTGGCCACTCTCATTGTGTACATGCAAACGGGGTACTTAACCATTGGAGAAAATAAATTTGAAAACTAACTATTTTCTTAGTATAGAGCCATATTAATTACAAAGTCGGTAATAAAGTATTTAGTTCTCTTTGTGATATGCTTCATTTCACTTAAATAACGAACAAAGTACAAAATATATATATAGATAAGTAAAACAGATGCTAAACAAAGTACCAATTTGTTGGAATCAGTTACAATCCAAACAAAAGAGAGAGAAGGTTATAGACGTAAACAAATAAACAAAACCTATTAAATAACCAGATTATTTCCTCAAATATGAAAACAAAAAAACCAAGGAGAGAAAACTAACTTACAATGTTCCTATCTGCATCATAAAACAAAGCACTGAAAGGTTTACTACATTATCCACCAAGGTGTTTGTCACTCCCATTTTTGAAACCTACAAATACAATTACAAAATTTAAAATGTGTAATGAGTACCCATGGAAGAAAAAGGGAAAATAGTATAAAGTATGTTATCAAAGATCTATTAGCCAAGGGAGTGAAATTACCTAATAAGGCATAAAAACTTATTGCCGGAGCAAAAGTGTTCAAATATCCCATTAAAGAACTTCAATAGATAAAGCAATAACTGCAAATGAACAAAAAGTAACACATAGAATTTGAAAATGTGTATTGAGTACCCATCGAAGACAAATGAACGATAGTATACAATATGCTATCAAAGCACTGTAAGTCAAGCCAATTATATTACCTAATAATGAAGTACATGACATTGCAAAATTGTTGAATATTCAATATTCCATTCAAGAATTTCAATAAACAAATCAATAGCATGCAAAGGAATGAAACAACTAAAAGTAATGGATGCGGTATGTACAAAAAAATTCTAACTCTCTCTAGAAAGTTTCATACTTCTCTATTAAAAAAAACCAACTAATATCCCTCCTCTCTCTCCTTTAGGTCACTAATGCTTTTTTTCTAGCCCTGAAAAATCCCCACAAAAGGCCCCTTTTCAGTCTTCTCTCTAAATCATTCCAAGAAAAAAAAAACCCACAAAAGCCCCTATCTCCATCTAAAATACCAACCAAAAAGATACCTCTTTTAAAAAACCTTATATCTCTCTAAAAGACCCCAATCAATAGCCCTACTCTCTATTTTAGTCTATGTTTAATGAAAAATCCGATTGCAATTAGAAATTCGAGAAAAATAAGCGTTAAGATGAAGCAGAACACTAATGCATCAAAAGATGCTTACCTCTATAGATAGACGTGTCTGTGTCTATCGGGTCTGATATTTAGTGATTATGGTATGCAAAACTAAGGATGCTCTGCATCAGTTGCTTCTTATCCCGTATCCCGAGTTTGGTAACATCAACCTGGCCATGAACGCGTTGAAATATTTAGATCCTATAACCAAAGCCCCTGCCTTCCTGATCCACCAGAAACTGCTTGAAACCCTTAATTTCAAATAAAAAAACTTGCTGAATGTTTCAGTTAACTATCGGTACTGTTTGAATCTAGAAATTCTTAAAGAAATCCATTTGACCAAGAAATTCACCGAATATTTTGATTTACAAACCGCCATCACCAGATTATAGACTACACCATTGCCGGAAAATAATGGGGAGAGACAGAGATCTAATTTCAGATTATGGGGAGAGATAGAGATTTAATTTCAGACTGCGTCGTTTCCAGAAAACAATGGGGAGAGACAGATTAAAGACTGCGCCGTTGTCGAAAAATAATGGGGAGAGACAGAGATTCAATCTCAGAAAAAAGATTCTCACCCAATTTGTTTTAATTAGATATATGGAGATGGAGAGTTGCCAAAATTATAAGAGCCAAAATTTGTTTTAAAACAAGAAAGGTGCATTAGAAGATGCTTTTAAGCAATAAGAAAGGACTGAGGTAGATGCCAAAATTATAAGAGCTTTATATGCTTATTACATTCCTTTCAATGTCACAAGATCTCCTTACTTTCATGACATGGTAGCCTCAATAAATAGTGGACCCAAGGGTTATAAATGTCCATTTGAAAAGGCTAGGACATCATTATTAGACAATGAGAAACAAAGGTTGAATAGGGGTTTACATGTGGTAGGGGACACATGGCCCACAAATAGGGTTTCTATAATTTCTGATGGGTAGACAAGTGTTAGAAATAATCCTTTAATCAATGTTATTGTTGCAAATAGTTTGGGAGCAATGTTTTTATATGCTGAAAATTGTCTTGGGGAAGAAAAGACATGAGTTTTTATTGCATCTTTACTTTTAAAGGCAATTGAAGATGCTAGGCCATCTAATGTCATTCAAGTGCTCACTGATATTGCTACAAATTGTGTACTAGCAGGAAAAGGAGTTGCTAAGGTACATCCTCACATCTTTTGGTCTCCTTGCATAGTCCATACGTTAAATTTGATTTTCAAAGATCTATCAAATGAATGAGCTTGATATAGGAAGACATATACCAAGTGTAAGGATATTGTGAAGAATGTTACTAAATCACACCCATGCTTTAGCTATTTTTAGATCCAATTGTAAACTGGAATTGTTGAAAGTAGCTAAAACTAGATTTGCTTCACATTATGTAATGTTGAAAAGAATTATGGATGTATGAGAAGGCTTGTTAATTAATGTAGTGCTCGACTCCTAGAAAGATTGGACTGCAAAGAATAGTCAAACAAAAGAGATGGGAAGGAAGATAAAAGAGTGGGTTACTAGTGATTGTTTTTGGATTCAATCAGATTGATATTGAAAATGACCAAACCCATATTTGAAATGATTAAACTTTGTGATAAGGACGGTTCGGTCATTGGTGAAATGTATGAAGGTTTGGAAGATATGCTTGGCAAACTAAAGGATAATCTCAAAGATTTAGAAGAAGAAAATGTATTTCTTGTTGTACAACGAATAGTCAATACTCGAAGAAAGAAGATGAATGTGCCCCTCCATAGCCTTGCTTATGCACTCGCACCTCATTATTACGATTCCAAGTATATTGCAAGTCCAACACTGGGAGGTCGAAAAGATCAAGACCTGTTGATGATATAGCTGTTGTTGAGGATGTTATGAAAGCATTATAGATCATTGCACAAGTACTTATTTATTAGTTTAGACTTTAGAGTTCATACTATTCTTAATTTTTTTTTTTATATTGAAGTTTTAAATTTACAATCAGGTTATGTATTCATCATATGTTAAATTTAGACAGGATGAGGATTTATTTACTATATTAAGAGGTCAATTTGCCAAATTCTCTTAATTTTTGTACGTGCAGATAAGTTGGTCTTCATTCTCTCCAATCTTCGTATGCTATCAAGGTTCGATGAGAGCTATCATGAAGGCGCCGATTCAAGAAGCGGGATATTGATTGCAATGAAGGATTATTTGATGATTCGAGTGCCAAACTTGAAAAGCTGAATGGACTTCACTTTATGAACAGTCCATTTGATCTTTTTCATCATTTTTTTGCTGCCATACCTTTTTGTTACATGATGGGTTATGATTTTCTTTTGTATATGACACTTAAGACTTGATGTAGGCAATCATGTAAAATGTAATACTTTTTTGTTATTTCAGTACATGACTTTGGGTTCGTTACAGAGTGGCGAACTGCGAACCATGAACCCAAATTCGAACTGAATCAGGTAACATTGAGTATACCACAGTATCTCCAAACCAAATAGATATACATAACTCCTTCTTCCTTTATCTTAACATACCAATATATATACAAATCGCAAAGACTTCCAATTATAAATACTTGCAATTATGATGAAATAGAGCAAAAGATGCATGTACTATATATGAATATGCAATCTATACATGCATTTTATATTTGTTCTTCCTGTACAAGCGTGCAATGGATCAATACGTTGTTACATATATACAAAACAAATGTACTTGTCATAGGTCGTAGCTCTGGTAGTGGTATCCACCAAGGAGAAATACATCTCCCCGTGCAGGTTAAGCAAACCATATACGCATACACGGATATTCAAGAAAGAAGCAAACAAAAATGCCATGAGAGAATGAGGGTATTTAAGACACCAAATTGCATGGCAGGCTGTCGCCTAATTCAAAGATCTTTACAAGAACATACAAAGGAGAATCATACCCAGACATTTAGAGAAGAAAATCATGGCAGTCAACTGTACGATTCATATGAGTTAATAAAAAAGGGAGGGGGGAGGGGGGGGGGGGGGGGAAAGGGTAGGAATTTAAGAATTTTTCAGATGGAAAAAAAATCTTACAATTGGATGCACAAGTAGTTCTCAGAAGTTGTAGATGTTATCTACCAGCAATGCAGAAAGGGATAAATCAAATGCCAAATCCTGAAATATGAGAACAGTATTGAAAGTTAATACCTTTTGATCAATTAAAAATCTCCGCAAGACTTTGAAACAATCTTTCAGGAAAGCATAATGGGCACCTCGATATAAAACTGGTACACAACTGAGGATGTAACAGAATGGTCAATGATATAATAAGAAAGGATATCATATCAATGTTGAAGGTAAAGATATAAAAAGTTTGCAAAGGATCTCTAGATACATTTTGCAAAAGTAAAAACTAGAGGAAAATTACATAATTTACAATTTGCCATTTCCAGCCTGATGTTAGTTTGTAAACAGAAATTCTTTTGAACTATTACTAGAATTAACTTTTCCCTACCAACCAGTAAATTTGTTTTGTGCGCTAGGAGTGTTCGAAGTTTGAAAATTGTCACTCCTATTGTTGCCATGAGAACGTGCAACCTAGGATAATCCCATCAAAGGCATTGAAAAGCTCATAGTTGCATGGAAGCTATGTACAAATGGGATGCTTGCTTTCCAGGTTCGCTTCCCACCACACCCCATTTAGTGGTCAAAGAGGGCATGTAGGATGCGAGGGGATAGACCCGAGTCGACAGCCTAGGATGTAGACCATAAAAAGTATTGTTAAATTGGAACCAATAACTCCTAGTTCTCTATGCATATCTCGTTTAAGGAAAAATATGATGTATGACTGCCCAATGGGAACGAGGTGACTATATCTTATTTCTCGCTTCTCGTTTCCTAAGAATTTTTTAACCTTGCTTCCTTTCCACAACTCATTTTCGTTTTCTCATTCTAGTAACTAGGGAAAATATTAAACAAGCATATAAAATTTCGGAAGTCGCATCTTATCTGACTAACAATAAACAATAAGTTTGGCTTGTAACTGGAAAAGTATATTCAAACAACTTTGTTTTCACTTATTTCATTTTGACCAATAATTGAATTGTTTTTCCTTCACTGTCAACAAGCAATGATCTACACTTGTCCATGTTCAAGCATTGGCATTTATAGCGGCAAAGTCAACTTGCCAAGCCATTGAACTCCAGGCTCAGGGAATGCATCAGTGGTCTTTTTGTTTTTTGACCAGGTACAACTGCAGGAGCTTCAGTAAATTCGTTTATAGGGATAATCAAATGGTTTCAATGTTTTCCCTACTACATTTTACTGATGAATTAGCGGTTTAACCTTTTTTCCCAAAATTTTGGGAGGGTTTAAATGCATGGTGTTTCCACCAGGAAAGACTGTTCTTAACGCGATCAGTAACTCAAAAGTGTAAATTGGCTTTACACCTGAGACCTGTATGCAGACCTTTACCACTTGGGCAAGTACACATTTGCTAAGTTGGTAAGCTCTAAGAGTGCTGATACCATAGACTGGGGTTCTAAACCCAATAAGCCACATGAGTTTTTTTTTTTTTTAGAGGGGGGGCACATCTGCTCCTAAATCAAGCTAGTTGAGTACTAGAAGTTAGAACATAACAAGAGAGACAGGGATACTCATCACTGGACCATAAAGCTTGATTGCTTGAACTATTTTCTCCTCACACTATTACTGTCCAATTTCTTAATCAAAGATTTCTAGTAATAAGGATAATAAACCTACAACTTATTTTGGAATAGCAAAGCAATTCAAAGATTTAGAAAATCCCATTTAGTTATATTCCTTTTTTGAATTTTATTCTGAATGCTAAAGTTGAAAGGAAATTTGTGAATTGGCCACTAAATCTATAGGAAAAAAATAGTGCTTTTTTCTCTGGAGCCCCTGCCTTGTGGAGGCTAGCGAAGAGTGCATGCCTGCCAACAATCCATGTCAGTGTTTGTACAGGCCTAGGATTTATATCAGAACCATAGGCCTCTACAAACGCTGACATTGTTTGTTTTTAAGGCACTTGTTTCACCCTATTCGTAGCTTTGTTCAAATAGTTAAGGGGTTCTTCTACCAATGTCCCAGCATTTAACCGCATTTCCATATTTCGCCCACATTTTTGTATTTTGCATGCTTCCCCCAAGGTCTGGCGTATTTTCATATTTCCCCACATCCCAACGGGATCTTCTGAATTTGATGGCAGCAGTTTCATTTAATGGTAAAATTGTTTAAAATACCCCTCCCGTCTCTCCAACCAAATTACCATTCACAATTTTATCAAATAAGGATTTGTTGAGGGAATGAACAGGGGTATTTTAGACATTTCCACCCTAAAATTTACTGGGTCAAAAACTTAGTCCTTGTACAATTCTCAAGGCTCTAGGCTGAGTAGCAGGAGCAACTTTTAATTTGTTATGAGCCCAAACAATGTGCAGTAAAAAAATTGAGTCTCATTTCCTATGTACAGGAGTTAAGTGGAAGTAAACATAAGCTGTATATGAATGGTTCAGAATATTGCAATGATTTCGATCTTTGGACCGTTGGAGATGGGGATACTTCACTGGTTTGTACAAGTATTTTTGTTTCACTAATTACTACTATCCCAGATACGTCATGGTATGGGATTATTTGGACTGCAAGAAAAAATTTCATGGATGCAAAAGGTAATACAAAAATATGATAAAACCTATTGGAGAATTTTTGAAATACAAAAAAATGGGAGGATATAGAAACCTGTAAAACATAGGGCATTTTCCAACATTTTCGGAGAAAAACTACCTAAAACGACGGATAAGTTAGTCTGATGAGAACAAACAGTATTATAAATTAAAAGTGGATTATTTGATTCTAATTCTCACAAAAGAAAAGATCATACCAGCTTAAATGTGTCTGACAGAGACTCCACCGACATGTATGCAAGATAAAGAAGAGCACTTTTATAGAACTCCGCAAATTCCTGACGAGATTTATGGTATTGGGATGAAAACCATTGATAGCTTGCATAAACTGATGGATCAATATCAGTCATGCTGTCAAGCGAAGTCTTCCCGTCTTCCAAAAGTTTCTTGCACTCATGTTGATCCCCTTTCTCAAGCTTGAACACAGCTATTTGCATCTTGACGTAAAGGATTAGCTCCTATGTATACAACTCCCTAGTTGCTCGAAGCTTTTCAATAACACTTTCAAGATAACCAATGGCAGCTTCTTTCTCTGAATGCTGCCGAGAAACTATGACCGCAAAATGTGCAAGCTTGAGGAGATTGATTTTCATCTCAAAATCGGTGACAAAATTATGATATAACTGTATTAGAGTATCCCCCCGCCTGAAAAAGAAACAAGAAAATGAAGTTCAGAAGATTCACATTTTGTCTTCCGACAAGCACAAATAGAAGAAAATATTAATAAAGAGCAAGTACATATCCACACATAGTCCTGTTGGGTAGATGGTTGTGGAGAAGGGTTATTGTGGGCAAATTCGGTTCATTTAGTCCTTGGGGAAGTAACGTTGTAGATGGTAGATATGGGGTTGGGTTGGAAAGGCATTCTGAAAGCTCAAACTCATCTTTCAAAGCACATACGGTATTAAGTGGGGTCTCAAAAGGAGGTGGTCTTTTGGGATGATATATGGTGTGGGGCAAGAACTTTTAAAATGGGAATTTTACGATATATATAATTTAGCCTATGTCGGGAAAGCTACTAAGGATCCGTTATGATACTGTTGGAGGCCAAATGGTGTGGAACTCGGTTCTTAGACGGGTGGCTCAAAGATTGGGAAAAGGATTCCATAGTTGTCTTTTTAAGCAACTTGGTCACTTGACTCCAAAAGGTAACAGGTGGGAGAACTTGGGCCAGTGCAGTAAAAATTTCACCTAGGTCACTGCCTTGCATAACCAAAACCTCTATGGCTCTATCGCCTAATCAAGTTGTAGGCGCACACTTAATACAAGTTCACCCAGTGGTTCCAAGGACTCGTCTCCAAACTAAAGTGCTAATGACAAACTTACAATCAAATGTTCACAAAAAGTGAACAAGAAAGGAAATTAGCATACATTATACAACCCTCAAGTGCACACTCCATAATTACCTACATGCATGGTATCCACCATTGTTCCAAAGGAAACATGATGACTAGTAGGAATCATTGTTGTCCTTCTTGAGTCGATACAATCCATGGTTGCACTCAGATTAGTTAACAAATAAAATATTAGAAGATATTGCTTCGACTATTACATATAAAGCATAACCAATAAGCATATGTACCTCACAACTATACGTCTTTGTTGGAAACGTGAAAGCAGAGAATACTTCGATACTGAATAGTGAATGTCGCAAGCCCAAAGTCCCCTGTTTTAAACAAAATTGTCTTCCTTCAATTCTAAATATAGTAAATTTATGTGAAGTGGGTAGGAGAAAGTGAAATGGAGATTTAATACCTATGTAGTACTCCATGACTGGGCAGGAATCAACACCCTTGCAAAATCGGTGCATCAGACATCATTAAGAATCACAATGTCCTAATTGCCTTGCATCACTAAACCCAAACCAGAAACGTGATTGCAGAGAATACTTCTATATTGGAATAATGAATGCCGCAACCACAAAGTCCCAGGTTTTACGCAAAATTGTCTTCCTTCAACTATAAATATAGTGAATTTATGTAAAGCGGCTAGGAGAAAGTGAAATGGAGATATATTACTCCATGACTGAGCAGAAATCATTAGGATTGCAGAATTGCTACATCAGAATGAGTCACAATGTCCTAATTGCTCTGCATCAACAATCCCAAATAGTCACATGATCATAAATCAAGCACCTTTTTCTGAATACTATAAACTGCAAAAACGACCAAATACACAGTTGAAAGACCACATCTACAGGGTTTGAGACTTATGGTATAACCATTTTAGCAGTTCTAAAATAGAGAGCCGATACACATGAAGCCATGGTTGCACACAGATTAGTTAACAATAAAATATTTGAAGATATTGCTTCGACTATTACAAATAAAGCATAACCAATAAGCATATGTACCTCACAACTATACATCTTTGCTAGAAACGTGAATGCAGAAGTATTACTATTACAAATAAAGCATAACCAATAAGCATATGTACCTCACAGCTATACATCTTTGCTAGAACGTGAATGCAGAGAATACTTCGATACTAGAATAGTGAATGTCATAAGTCCAAAGTCCCCTGTTTTAAACAAAATTGTCTTCCTTCAATTCTAAATATACTGAATTTATGAAAAGCAGGAGAAAGTAAACTGGAGATATATTACCTATGTAGTACTCCATTACTGGGCAGAAATCAACACCCTTGCAAAACCGGTACATCGGACAACATTAAGAATCACAGTGTCCTGATTGCCCTGCATCAACAAACCAAAATAGTAACATGATCATAAATAAAACACTCTTTCCTGAAGACTCTAAACTGCAAATCTATTTTTTTTTAAGTGTTGCTTGCAAAGTAAGAAACTCAAAAATCAATAAGAAAATATTAGAAGATATTGCATGGAAAGTTACAAATAAAGCATAACCAATAAGCGTATGTACCTCACAACTATAACTTTTCTGGAAATGTGAATGCACAGAATACTTCTATATTGAAATAGTGAATGCCGCAAGCCCAAAGTCTGTTGTTTTAAGCAAAATTGTCTTCCTTCAATTCTAAATATAGTGAATTCAAGCGGGTAAGAAAAAGTGAAATGGAGATGTATTACCTATGTAGTACTCCATGGCTGGGCAGAAATAAACACCCTTGCAAAATAGGTACATCAGAAAGCATTAAGAATCAAAATGTCAAATGAATCACAATGGCCTGATTACCCTGATAATGCAAACTGTTTTCAATCTTCCTGATCATGCACTTGTTTTACATTATTCAATTTAATTGAAGCTATACTGGTCATACTTCATAAATAAAGCATTCTTCCTCGTAGAAACTGAATTGCAATAGCACCACTATAAATTCAGGTTCAATCAAATGTACTCAATAATTTGTACTTTAATTTATATTTCTTCGTCTTTGCAAAAAAGGTGACTAGTTTTGAATGCTGATGCAGATTATCAAGTATCAGTATTTACTGATGTGGACATTGGTGAGACTAATCTACCTTTAATAGCTCTTGAAAACCATATACATACATTTAAGCGAAAATTTAATATTTCTTATAATTTTCTTATTGATACTTTTTAGTTTTTATTTTACGAGCAGAACTTAAAAAATGATTGATTTAGAAATTTTACTTGGTTCATCAGAATTCTAGTTTGAACATACAACCGGTTTTATCCTAATTCCTAATTACCCTACATAATAGGAACATATGATGCCACATGCTCGCGGGTCTGTGTATGTTTTTCAAGAGCTAATAGAGAAGTAACACTCAACTTACTAAAGGTAACTACGATCACCAACGTCCACATCAGAAACAACAGATGCTAGATAATCTGCATTAGCATTTTTAACTACTCACCTTATTAGCAAGAGTGAAGAAATATTAATTAAAGTAAAAATTATGAGTACATTTTATTAGACTTGATTTAATAATGGAGCCGTTGCACTTCAGTTTTTAAAGGAAAGAATTCTTTATTTACGACCAGTCTAGCTGCAATTAAATTGAATGAAGTAAACCAAGTTACTTTTTTTTTATCGATAAAGCAGTTCAATATATAAATAGGGGAAAAAAGGACAAAGTACAAAACAAAACAAACCCGGCAAATGGAGCTTACAAGCATTTAAACTCAGAGCCGAGGAAAGTAGGCTGGATCCTACCCCATGGGATAAAACATATTAGTACAACCCCCCCCCCCGCAATTCCTCCCTATCACAATGCACCCCTTGCCCATTCCATGACAATCGACCTGATACGATCACAGATCTGGGGAACAGTAGAAGCTATATCCTCAAACACTCTTCGATTTCTCTTTTTCCACAACATCCACAGAATAGCCCCAGGGAGCGCCTTCCAAATCACCTCCCATGCACCCGCCCTGGTCACGAACTGCCAACAAGATAACGAGCTGAGGAGGGAAGTTGGAAAGCCCATGCACCCCCATACGTTGGAGGAAAAAACCCCACACCTCCCGCACCATATGGCTGTGCAGGAAAAGATGATCCACCGTCTCTTCCTCTTGTAAACACAAATAACATCTATTAGCCAAACTCCAAGCCCTATTCTATAGGTGTCACATGTTAGGATCTTGTTCAACGCTACAGACTATAAGAAGAAGGATATTTTGGAGGGGATTCCAGGATTCCACACCACTCTGTGAGGAAAAGACTCACTCGGGATAGGAGATATCGATTTTAGCAATAAATTTACCAAGAACCTCCCTTGACTATTTCAGGACCACAGCCTACAATCCCTTACCTCTAGGCAAAAGGGCCGACAAGGAAATGCGCTCCAAAAACCGAGACATATCATTGATTTCCCAGTCGTTGAGATCCTAACACATCTACGGACACAAAAAACCCCCGAAGCACTCCTTTCATAATAATCCTCCACAAAAGCATCCCTGTTGGAAGCTAGGATGAAGAGATTGCCAAGCAAGAAGGAGGCATGGGAGGTCATTTGGGCAGTTTTGACGGGAGCCATATCATGGATGCTTTGGAAGGAAAGGAATCTCAGAGTCTTCGAGGATTCTTCAGTCTCTCAGTCCTGATTGTGTGCTAGGAATCGGATGGTCGTGTTGAAGTGGGCTTTATGTGCCGATGGGGATGATCTTCGGGAGTTGTTGGGTTAATTCAGTTGGGGTCGAGCGTCCAAGTTTAGGAGGCAGGATTTCGGTTATGTGTTTAGGTACTTTCGAGTTTATTTTCTTATAAACTCTATGTTTGCGCCTCCGTGTTAGCCTATATCCTTGTTTTTTTCAATATATTTTGGCTTTTACGATAAAAAAAAACTCTACATCTTTGTTGGAATTATTTGGAAACGTGAATACACAGAATACTTTTATACTGGAATAGTGAATGCCGCAAGCCCAAAGTCCCCTGTTTTAAGCAAAATTTTCTTCCTTCAATTCTAAATATAGTGAATTTATGTAAATTGGTTAGGCGAGAGTGCAAAGGAGATATATTACCTATGTGGTACTCCAAGATTGGGCAGAAATCAACACCCTTGTAAAATCGGTACATCAGAGAACATTAAGAATCACACTATCAAATGAATCACAATGTCCTAATTGGCCTGCATCAACAATCCCAAAAAATCACATGATCAAAAATCAAGCACTCTTTCTTGAATACTCTAAACTGTAAAAACTCAACCACATATTCAAACTAAAATTCATATGAACCAAGTATAATCTCTAAATCTATCTTTTTTTAACTGTTGCTCGCAAATAAAAAACTCAAACATATCAATAAATTATTATACACAAATACATAATTTTCCTCTTAAATATCTGTTTGTTTTTCAAGAGCTAATAGAGAAGTAACACTCAACTTACTAAGGGTAGTTACTCTGACAACGTCCACATCCGAAACAATCGATGCTATAAAATCTCCATCAACATTCATAACTAACCACCTTATTAGCAAGAGTAAAGACATATTAATTAAAATAAAAATTATTAAGTACATTTGAATAGACCTGAATTAATAAGGGAATTGTTGCAGTTCTGTTTCTAAACAGAAGAATTCTTTATTTATGAACAGTCCAACTACAATTAAATTGAATGAAGTAAACCAAGTTACATGATCAGGAAGAACGAAAATCGATCAATAAATTTAAAAATTAATGAGTAAATCTCAAAGAAACCTAATATATGGACGAGTTATAGCAGTTCAGATTCTCCAAGGAAGAAGGCTTGATTTCTGACCTACTTAGCAAGAATTCAGATGAATCATGTAAAACATGTTGGACTATCTTTTCAACAAGTTTTGCTTTAAAAATATGACACTGCACATTCAGGAGATTGTATACCAAATACATAGTCAAAAGACCACATCTATTGGGTTTGAGACTCATGGTATAAGCACTTTAGTAGTTCTAAAATAGAGAGCCGATACACATTAAACCATGGTTGCACTCATAGTTAGTAATTCGACATGCAGTAAAAATTTGGTACGGAAATTATTCGAGTATAAATTGGAAGTCATTCAATAAAAATTCGACGAAAAAAAGGCCGAACGTCAAAAGTGCAGTAAGGAAATAATTCGGGCCAACACTCAATAATTTGTTGAAAATTTTGGCTAAATATATAAACTTGCATAATATTTAACTTTACGTTGTAGAAAATGAAGAAAAAAGGAGTGCAGTCGGAGATTGATAGAGAAAAAGAGAGAGAAAAAGAGAGAGAGAGTGCAGTCGGAGATTGTTGAAAATTTTGGCTAAATATATAAACTTGCATAATATTTAACTTTACGTTGTAGAAAATGAAGAAAAGAGGAGTGCAGTCGGAGATTGATAGAGAAAAAGAGAGAGAGAGTCACATTTGTAAATGAGATTGATACCTCAGGTATGACCAGACAGTAAAAACTGAGTTGGTATTGAACCAGAAGGGATGACTGGAGTTGGGATGTTTTCCCTACTACTCTGAAATAGAATGATCAAGATAAATAAAATGAAAATAAAGAAGAGACAGAATATACTGAATAGGTGCATCGAATTAATAACAAAACGCTCACCAAAGGTAACACATGTCGTAATAGAATAGGATAGGCATTGAGATTACTCACCTTGGGGAACCCAGCAATGAGACCAATATGAACCCAGCCTTGCTCGTCCATATGGCACCTCAAGAAATGATTTGTAGGCAAATTCTGGCAGTTGCATGATGAAACCGTGACAAGTGAAAGGTTAAGCATACAAGCGCCACAAAAATACTTGAAGAAACAAATATTGTACCTTATGAATCACCTGAAGTAAAATTCAATCTGACTTCGTATTCAATGGCAAAGAAAAATCTCATTATATGGTTGCTGAGATTGAGGATAAAGTGTTGGCCCTCTTATCACTTGGGCATGGGGTACTGGCACTCGCCCTGGGTAGCAATGCAATGGAGTAAATGCTTCTGTAATTGCACAATTAGACATCAATTCTTACTTCATAGCTTTTACTGATTGGGATGTTAAAAACCATTTTTAAGAATATTTAGAGAGAGGTGGTCGGGTTTTCTTTGGATCTCACTTTCGAAGAAAATTCGAGAAACCCAGATCAAATTCTGAATGTATATATCACCATTACATCTCCATTAAAGCCCTCTCAATTCAAATCAACTAGTAGGGGAAAAAACTCATCTAACCATACAAGAGCTTGGAGTTTTGAACTGTTGAGCCAAGCAAAAATTCCAGTAGAAGAAAAAGAAAAGGAAAGAGAAAAGAACCGGAAAATTTCACAAATCGTATCGTGGTTTTTCCGGATCCCCAGATTGTTGTTTCGGAGAACTCAAAGGAAATGGAGGCAAAAGCTCAAGTGGCTCTGACCCTCGTGGAGTACTCAACAGTGACCGGTGCAAAAAAAAAACCCTTTTCAACTATTGCCTTCCCTTGTAGAACTAGAGATCTACAAGAGGGGAAACAGAAAAGAGATATGGAGGAGAATACCAGATCGGATGACCTAGAGGAAGCCTCTGGTGACGTGCGATCTAGCCAGGGGTATTATCCAGTTCTGCCAAACTGACAACAGAGGAACGAAAACACTTAATTTGAATAGAAGAAGAATAGAGAAAGTGGGAGAATCAAATGGAAAACAGTGAAATGGCCCTTACCAACGATCTCGTAAAATGATTAAAAGAATGAGAATCCACCGCAGGTGACGGTGGTCACCAGCATGCCTAGAATCTAGAATCTACACACAGGTGGTCTCGGGTGTGATTCTTGTGAATAGCATGAGAAGCAAAAACACAGAAACTAGAGAAAGGGGGAATCAAGAGATATAAATAGAGTTACCTCGGCCTGACCGGAGAGGGGAAGGTTTCAGCAGCCGTAACCCCCATGGAGAGTCAAATCCCGCCTATGTTTTTCTGGTGGGGGCCTGCCTAACCCCAGCTTACCTTCCAAAAAAAAAAAACTTTTGTTCTGAAAGTAAATAAAGAAATTTAAATTTCAATAAATAATAAATTAAAATATGTCTTATAACTATCAACTAAACAGAAAAAAAATAGCATATAGAGATTCCAAAGCTTAAATGTCATGTACATGAAACATAGAACCTCATTAAACATAGAAATAGTTAAGACCTGCACGTGAAAGGATTGAGAGTCCCCCTGAATTCATCATCATGAATCGTTTAGTTTTTTACGAAATGAATACTTGCAACCATGTCCTCCTCAATTTCACATTCATATATACGGAATCCCACCAAATAGCATACCAGATATAGAAGAATATAATTGAACAAGGCAAAATATCAATCATACTACCAGAGGTTTATTTCTATGACAAGGTATTCCAATCTAAATAAAATATTAAAAAGACTAAGACTACCATAACAGATAAAGAAAATTATTACTCGAGGAGGCAAAATTCCAATCATACTACCAGAAGTTTGTTTTTGGATGATGATACTACCAGAATTTTATCTTTATTGCAAGGTATTCCAACCAAAATAAATAATCCTATTAAATAAAAGGTAAGTCATGAAAAATTGCCAATTAAACTGAAAATTTTGTTGTTCCAAATTGATTACAAAGCCCAAACATATGAATGCAAAATCAAATCTACAACATACCAACTAAAGAATTCCTGAAGCTGAATCTTAGACGAGTAGTAAATCTCTCTCCGATTCAAATTAAAAAAAAATAACAACAGCAACATCAAATATGATATAAACGCCATTATCAAAATAAGAAACATATAAAAGAAATTATACCTAATTAAACCCCAGCATTGGGCGGCCACGTGGCATTTTGAGAGGGTTTGTAGGGGATTAGGTGAGAAGATTTCAAGTATTTTTCCCTACGATTTCTCTTACAGGGTGTTTGTGCCACATGTCATACTATTAGCGGTTGCATTTAATCAGCATTTATGAACAGGAACGGGTCTGCTCACGATGGCAATAACAACGCTGAAATGACATATAAGGAGCTATAATAAGTTTAGATCACAAACCCAATGAAACAGATAAACAACCACAATATATCTATTTCAAAAACAACAGATTGGACATCCATATTCCCTAATGACTATTTTTTTTTAGCAGTCTTTTCTTTCATAATGGAAGCTATCTACTACCAGCAACAAACAGAAGCATAAACCTAAAGAACTACAGTAAATTGATCAGTAAACCTAATCCCGACATCTCCAAGTGTGTATCGTTGGGCATGACAAAGATCTATCAACTCTGTGTAGGTAAAAGTGGATGTCTTTGGTGTATTTACACTACTTTCAAACCATTCAACCATGAATCTATGGAGCAATTTCAGGATGTTGAGTAATCCTTGTTAAGCCAGGCATTTATAAATGTTCTATAGGAAGTAGAAATTCCTGCAACGACATCTTTGTACAAGATATGCCTAGATGTACAAATAGTGAAATGGAAAACTGGAAATCTGAGAATTACAAATTGCCATGATTAAGGACCATCAGTGAATCACTTCAGGATGTTGAGTAATCCTTGGTTCAGCTAGTGTTTACTGTGTCTAAAAGGTAGTAAGAAGTAAGAGCTCTTGCCAGACCATCTTGGGACTATTTATAGCCAAGATGTACAACTGGTACAATGGAAAAGGAGGAAACATGATATCCTGTGACAAAGGAATGGCACATGGGTCACCAGGAGAATTGCAAAATCGTGTTTGCCCTAGAAATTTGAAAAATGAAAGGCAGTGTTTTGTTTGTACTCAGCATTATCTAAAGCTAACTCACCCACATATCTACGAGTCATTCCAGATATTGCCTAGTGCTAGGACAAGTCAGGAATTTCAGTTTGTCTCCAAGAAATCTTACAATAGCATCATGTGCAGGGGTCTAAGTGGGAAAAGAATGCCGGGGCGTAAAATCAGCAACTTTTTCTTGAGGCAAAAATATACTCTAAAAGGGTGTTTTACGGTGGTACGTCATGCCTTGTAATTGAACAGGCAAAATAATTGACCATGTGGGCCAGCACAGAAATTTTCCTATACAATCCGTCCCAACTTGCCAAAGTTTCAATACGTAAACATTTTGTTGTTACTTTTTTCAACCACCAAAATAAGGGAAGAAGTTTTATTATGTGTTTATAAATGTATGCAGTATTCAACATTTAGCTAATCTAGCCTAGACTTCTGTTCTGCGTCATTGAATTATTGATGAACCGTGAACCGTCAAAATCAATTTATTGTAGTTAGTAGTAGTAGTATGATCTTTGTATTATGAATCTTTTTGTGTCTGGACTTCGAAAATCAGGCCGAATAGGTCTTTTCTAGGGACTTATCATGACTTGATCGATAGCCAAATATTCTCTTCCAACCTTTGAAGTTACCATGACATGATTGTTGAAATCTTTAGCTTGCTGCGATATTATTATGTCTCCCCGTAAACTTTCATTTTAGACCGAGGGTGGTCCGTTCTCTTGTCGTATCTACAAACTATTGTAAAGGTTACTCTCCACACACCATCCTAATGCAAAAGCCAACCCTAGCTCTAGTTCCGCTCCTCGAATGCAAAGGAATAAAAAAAACTAGAGAAAG
Organism: Tetracentron sinense; assembly: GCA_015143295.1. NCBI lineage: Eukaryota > Viridiplantae > Streptophyta > Magnoliopsida > Trochodendrales > Trochodendraceae > Tetracentron > Tetracentron sinense. The sequence goes on along the minus strand of CM026555.1, from coordinate 14,098,402 downwards.
TAAAGTCGGTACCAGGAGAGGTAGTGTCTAGAGTTACAGTTTTTTGTAGTTCTAGTTCTTTTTATCAGTCGAAGAGTGATTTGTTTTTCCCGAGTTTGGTTTGCTTTCATTTAGAGAGAGGGATATGTTCTGTTCATTTCTCCCGATAACTATTCCATGCTGATTTGTTTTTCCCGAGTCTGGTTTGCTTTCATTTAGAGAAAGGGATGTGTTATGTTCATTTCTCCCTATAACCTAATTGTGTTTCTATTCCAAACTCATTTGCATCCACGAAGGACCCACATTTCCCATGCGACAAGCACCCCGACTACATTTATGTTCAAACATCTGCATATCACAAAACAAACCTCAGATTAAAAAAAGGCAGAAATGTTCTCAAGTGTTAAGAATTAAAAAAATGAAAGAATTTCAATTTCAGGCAAGCACTACAAGCACAGAGCTACAAGCACAAAGGAATATAAACTATACCTCAAGCAAATCAAATATGCAAAATATATTCTCATTACTGGGAGATTAGAACTTTTATATGCTATCTCAAAGCAAATCAAACCCAAATGAATATTATTCTACTTTTAGAATATTAAAAAACAACAACAACAAAAAAAACTCACACAAAAAACAGACTAAAAAGGTACTTCATGTAAGTATCTAGGAACTATGAATAACGATTGTATGAATACTGAATTACTCAAGCAAACACCATGATAGTTACTGGTGTCAAATTAGAACTACAAGCAGTAGAGAATAGTAAAGTTAACCTCCAAAACAGGATTAGGTGTAAAATAAGGCTGCAGAGCTTCCTCTTTACCTGGTGGTGCAAGGTCAACCAGCTTGACCAAGTTATCTGCTGTCTCTTGCTATTGTTTGTTCGGTTGCCATGACAAAAGGAAATTGCTAAAGGAAGGAAACTGAAATTCTCGAACATCCTCAGCAAAAGGAAGTACATTAAAGTAAAACATGTCTGGCTGCTCAATAAAATCAAAAGACTTGCTGAATCAATAAAGATAACTAAGATCGATAAAATAAAGCAAAGTGCTCTGAGCATGGATATATACGTTGACATATTCATGTAAAGGATGCAGTGAAACTGCATAGTAGAACTTACAATGTTATCCATGTTAGATACATTGGGTGTCGAAACCCCAACGACAACACTCATTTTTTCTTGTCTCCACGCACAGCGTAGAAATGACTCCTTATCCATTTCTATCATGACTCTTGGTATGGCAGAAACGCGAAGAATGGCCTTTGTACGTCGAAGATGTAGACATCTTTCATATAATAGTATCTTTGAGATAAAGAGTAGATAGAGATCAAATAGAATCAGATGGTGTAAAAGCAAATAACTAAATATTTTAATTACATAAAAATATGTAATTTGGACTAATCAGACCCATTTACATATAGCAACAAAAAATTATATGGATCCAAATCAAAGCAGCCAGATTTTACCGTATTATGTTGGAACTTGGAAGCATAAGTAAATCCAATAATTTTCACTCTTTTCTGGTTTGAACATGACAGCGTGCCTCAGATGAAATAGGAACTTCTGAGGTCCATAGCCATAGCCTTTCATCATTTGCTCTAGGGGTAGAATTTTATTAGAAACTTCTACTTTTCTGTATTCAAAATCTAACGAGACTTCATGGGTATCAGCTAGAGGTGCTTTATCGGAATTTTTTTTCAGAAGGGGGAACCAACCACTCCTAAGATGTTTTCTTGTAAACTCATACCTGTATCATGAACAAAGGTTGGAAAAAGATAGATCACGAAGCCTTCTTCCCCCAAACGCCAAAATTGGATTCAATAAACTGGTGGGGATCAGGAAAAAACCCCACTCCCACTGTGTGTTTCAGTTTTCAAAAAAAAAATCCGTAGGCCTAAAGCATCAAGGTGTTGTCAGAGAGGGGCAATGGCTGGTAAAAAATCATAGATTAATGCATTCATGCTACAATTTCTCTCTATGGCAGATTGTTTACCAAAGTAATTACTTTTTCTGAGCTAATTAGTTCTTTAGTAAGTATAAAAGATTGTATGCAATAATTAACAGCAAATAAAAGGTTAATACCAATCTGTTGACAACATTTGTTTCCATAACTCATCCTAAATCTCCTCCTGATTTTCATCGTGGCGCTTACAGGAGATATATTACAAGTTCTTAGAGCACCTAATAGTGAAGTTCGACTATTAAAATGCACCATTTTTGCACGTGTTTTCTTTGCAAATAGATTCAATAGATGATCATTTGCATCCAATATTCTCTTATTTGCATCCCCACTTAGCCTTACCTTCACAATTATAAAATCCAGTATCATGCCATGGGCGGTCATTTGTGCGGCAATGCTGTCAAGCTGATCTTCTTGTGTTCCTTCATCATATGGCTCTATAATGGGGAATTGCGCATTTGTTATAAGACAAAGGTGTTTCTTTCCCTTGTTTATTGGTCCAAATTTCTTTATGAGCCATTTTGTGCATCTATGATATATCCAATATTATTTTACAATTTTATTTATCTATTAAATATTTTTATCCAAAAGAAATTTTAAATACAACAAAAACACTAGTCTTTTCTTTTCACACACAAAAAACAGTGAAAAGACTGGAAACTTACTAACGTAACGGATTTTGTGACCAACACAAGGTTCTGTGAATTGTTTTGTCCGGTCCACAAAATTGATACAAGTCATTATGTTTTGAGTTTTGACCAAAATGTATGGGCATTTAGGCCATGGCTCACTGGAATGTATTGGGCAACGTACAGTGTGACTCAAACTCATACCCTGTAGGACTATATTCTGTGTGCAGTCTGCTACATGACAATGACATAGTAAATCCTGGATTCTTAATAACTAGCAATTGGTAACTAGGAACACCAAACCGCTAATGATGTGCACAATGAAGGAAGGATATTGATGAATATTGCGAGACGGAATAAAAACTAGTGAATTTGGGAACCTATCATCCCAAAACCACGTAGAGTTGGAAAGTCATAAAACGGAAACACCTTTACGGTCAGCAGGAGTAGCGACAAATCAAACAACTTAAGTGCAATATGGTTAGTAGTAGCAATGAACAACTAACCTGTGATAATAGTGCAACATTTATGCCTATATCAAAGAACTGCAAGAATATGCTAATAGTCATTGTCACAGGATCAACTGTACCAACCTGTCAAAAAAAGCAAAAAGAGGAAATTCATACAACAGTGATTTCTGTAACTAATGCAGATCATTGTTTTATGAGAAGCATTAAAAAGAAAGTGCAAAATTCTGTCACGCATTGGTGGTTCCTTATAAAAGATTCAGGACGAAGCACAAAAAAAATGAGCAAGTAGGTTAAGACAGGATGTTGGGGGAAAGAAATAACATACCTCCTTGAAAACAACACTCTGGAAAGACTGCATAGAACGAGATCAGTCAGATACCTTATGTTACATGCATAAACCATACAAAACAAATAAAAGAATAAATAATAATAAAAGGATTAAATAAATTATATGCTTGCATAAAAAAGTTTAGAACAGCAGATCCAGGATAAGATAAAATACCAACTCTAAGCTTTGTATGGTAAATAGCATTAAAAGGAATTAGACATTGCAATCTATGAGCAACCTAATTATTAAGTATTTGTTTACAAAAATATGGAAGATTACACAGCTTTCAATGTGGTCTATATATAACACTTGGTCCCGACTTCACAGAATTTCCATGATATTGATTATTCAGTAAGCCATTAATATATTAAGGTGGCCCTGACCAGTTTCATTCAACTTTCTGTATTCAAAATCTACCGTGATGTCATGGGTATCAGCTGGAGGTGCTTTATCGGAATATTTTTTCAAAAGGGGGAACCATTCCTATGATGTTTCCTTGTAAACCCATACCTGTATCATGAACAAACGTTGGAACAAGATAGATCACGAAGCCTTCTTTCCCCCAAACGCCAAAATTGGATTCAATAAACTGGTGGGGATCTAGCAAAAACCCCACTCCCACTGGGTGTTTCAGTTTTTTATAAAAAATCCTTAGGCCTAAAGCATCAAGGTGCTGTCAGAGAGAGGGGCAACGGCTGGTAAAAAATCATAGATTAATGCTTTCATGCTACAATTTCTCTCTATGGCAGATTGTTTACCAAAGTAATTACTTTTTCTAAGCTAATTAGTTCTTTAGTAAGTATAAAAGATTGTATGCAATAATTAACAGCAAATAAAAGGTCAATACCTGTAGTGGCCCTAATTTAAATTAAATACACTCAGGGGTAAATTGGTAAATTATACCCTGAGGGTAATTTAGTAATTGATTTTTGGTGTTTGATCATATGGCTAACCTTGGTGGGGTAGGGCTAACCCAATGATTTAATTTATTGAGTTAAATTAATTAAAGCTAGGTTATAAACAAGCAGGCTTTAGTGGGGGTATATTAGTAATTCTCTAAATAGAGTTTAATATAAATAGAATTCTTTAACCTAATAGTCATATTTTTGCTAAACCTAAATTAGGAGAAGTGAGATACGATCGGTTTGGGAGGAGAGGAGGAAAGCGGCTGTAGAGTTTGGAATTCTGTCGGATCCTGTGGAAAACCCAGTGATGGGAATTGGATCATCCAAGTTAGCTTCGAAGCTCTCCTAAGCAATACCTCTTGCATTCTTCTAAAAAAAAACAGATCTAGAGGCAAGTGAATATTTCTATAGTTTAGATGTAGGGTGTGTTGTGATCACACAATATTTTAATGTGTTTTTCTTCTTGTGTTAATGAATGTGTGTATGAAAATATGCTAGATCGATAAATATTTTATACAGGTACTATTTTGATTTATTAAATATGTTATGGGTGATTTTAATAAATGATAGAATAATATATTAGATTTTAGGGAAGAAAATATACGAGATCTAGAGATTAAAATTAGTAATTTTCGGAATTGAGTTAATTTAAATGAAATTTATCCAATTTCGATATTTGGGTCATAACTTTATGACATTGAGTCCGATTTTGGTCCGATGGTACATTGTTTCGAAGAGCTCGAAAAGATCTACAACTTTCGTGAAGAAAGTTTTCCCAAAATCAGTGTTTTTGTAAGTCAAAACCTTAGTTGAAAATCAAAAACGGGAAAAATGAATATTTTTCACATTAATTTTCCTAAGATATTTCAATTAAAGGTATATATTATTTGAGATTCCTTTATAACTAATTAGTTAGTTTGTTAGATGGTTAAAAGATACCTCTAACAAATTTAAATAATTAGTTACTAAATAATTTGTTAGTAACTTGACTTATATTTTATTAGTTAATTTGTTGGGTGGTTGAAAGATACCCCTAACAAACTTAACTAATTAGTTATTAACCAATTGGTTAGTAACTGAGCTCTTTTATGTTAGTATAAGGGTTTTACTAAACTCACTAGCATAAAAAAGGAGTTTTTCCAAGCCCTTGGGGGTTTGTGAAACCCTGAACCCAATTATAATGGCAGATTGAGAATTTGTAGGGTTATAAACATGTGATATTTATAACTAAAGTTTCAGTTGCAGAAACACAACTAAAACTCCCTTTGAAATAAAGTATGTTATGTCTGTCTAGATATTAATTGTAAATTATAGCATTGTAGATTTTAATTATGAATTATGATGTTGACTATTATAACTGTCATTTAATGTTTTGCTATATTTTCATAATAGTTGGAATTCATCTTCTAAAATAATGGTAATTCAATAAACATTGTTTTAACCTTGGTTAAGGGTCATTCAAGGAGTAAATTGTGTAAAACCCCCTTAAATTAATCATAGGGGGATATTGTGTACCACCCAATGATGGTTTCAGGGTGGTGTAGAGTACCTACTCAGAAACAGAGGATTGAGTTGAGTTGTATAAGACACTCAATTCTCAGATGGGTGAACTGTGTGAGACCCCAAGGATTCCCTTGATCAATAGGGTAAGTTGTGTAAGACCCCTATTAACCAAACTGAACCATAAGTAAAGACTTAATTGAATAATATGCATAATTTGTTAGTCATCTTATCATATGAACTGTTAATGCATTTAAATTATAGTGTATTCTCCAGTTGAGTTGTGGGCTCACCCTTGTTGATTCTTTTTTTTCAGGTGGTGATTAAAAAGAATAGGAATTGCTCTCGTTTGAGCAAGTGAGATCAGCCTTAAAGTTTTCCTCTCTGTTAGAGTGTGAGAGAACTGTAGTGAGGTAAACTATATGAAATCTTTGGATGATTTAGTTTTTGGGAGAACTCATGTTATTGAGTCTTTTAGTTATGCTGGTTATTTAAATCTGTTTAATGGAGTATTAAATTATTTTAATTTCCATTAATATTGGAATTTTGTTTCCGGTTCACGCCTTGATATTTATACAAATATTAGTATTATTGTGTATAGATTTCGGGTCGTGACAATACCAATCTGTTGATAACATTTGTTTCCATAACTCATCGTAAATATCATCTTGATTTTCATTGTTGGGCTTACAGGAGATATATTACGAGTTCTTAGAGCACCTAATAGTGAAGTTCGACTATTAAAATGCACCATTTTTGCACTTGTTTTCTTTGCAAATTGATTAAATAGATGATCATTTGCATCCAATATTCTCTTATTTGCATCCCCATTTAGCTTTCCCCTCACAATTATACAATCCAGTCTCATGCCATGGGCGGTCATTTGGGCGGCAATGTTGTCGATCAGATCTTCTTGTGTTCCTTCATCATATGGCTCTGTAATGGGGTATTGCGCATTTGTTATAAGACAAAGGTGTTTCTTTCCCTTGTTTATTGGTCCAAATTTCTTTATGAGCCTATCCATTAGGACCACAATAGCATCCAGAACTAGCACCAAGTCAAGGAATCAAGAGCTCAAGAATAAAGATAGGCATAAAAATATGCAATTACCAGACTACTGGCTCAAGTTTATTAACGTCCTAAAACAAGTGCCTCATAAATTATACCAGGATATACCTTCCTGAAATGCACCTACAAATTGTTTCCAGATTATAATTGACATTTGTTGGAGATAGTGGTCTAATACTAAACATAAAAATAAAAAAAATAAAAAAATACTAAACATAGATTGAAATTTTTCCAGTAAGGCATCTTTTACCTAATGGTCCTAATCCGTCAAGACGCACCTACAAATTGTTTTGAGATTATGGCAGACATTTGTTGGAGTTAATGGTCTAATACAAAATCATCGATTGAAATTTTTAAGGCAGACATGTTTTACCAAATACTGTAGCAAAACGATCTGTAAGATTAAAGCTTCTTTGAAAGAAAGTCACCAGCAATTTAAGAAAGATGTGACTAAAAGTAGGATAACCTACGTAAGGGGCACAAAGAGCCTAGGATGACAACCTTATAACGCAGAAAAGTCGCATTACAGGGAAGACTTCTGAAATCTATAGTATAACAAAATATCTAAAGAATCTTATTCTTATTTCAGTTGTACAAGGCTAAACTGAACTTCCAACAAAATAATCCAATTGTGAGGGGCACAAAGAGCCTAGGATGACAACCTTATAACGCAGAAAAGTCGCATTACAGGGAAGACTTCTGAAATCTATAGTATAACAAAATATCTAAAGAATCTTATTCTTATTTCAGTTGTACAAGGCTAAACTGAACTTCCAACAAAATAATCCAATTGTGAGTGGTTTTAGGAGGTTGGGATAAGAAGATTGATGGAAGACTTGCGAAACAAAAGAACAATTTTGGAAGACTTGTGAAAAAAATATTCAAGGAAATGGTTGACAGTTAATACTTAATAGGCTAGTGGGTGCATCAACTCTCTCTAGGGTTCAACCAAAGTTGCCCAAAAATCTGACCATCATGTTGTATCAAAATCTAAAAACAGTGCACGTAGAAGCAAATGCAGACCCGGGCCTAATTCCCTTACATAGATCCATATTGAACCACGTAGCACACTTTTACACAAAATTTTCAAGCGAAGGACAGTGAGAGCATTACGTATTAGGGGCAGTGGAGAAAGGTCTAATATGAGGAGATTGAAAGTTCATAAATAGCAATGGATAGTATCACTTGGAATCATTTATTGACATTTCTCTATGGGTTAGGTGAAATCATAAAAGCAACAATGCAAGAAGAACCAAATGCAAACCTATGGCCTATTTCCCTTCTAATATCCATATTATTTTTGTCGCAAGAAATATGGAACTACAAGTGGGACGTTTTTTAAAACTGTACTTTTAAGAGCTTAGATACTTATTCTATAAAATTGATAGGATCATCAATTAGAGCTTAAAGTGTGATCAATCTAAGCATTTTCGTTTTTGTTTATTCATTTCATGCCATTTGGAGGCTAAAAATGGCTTCATATTATTCACAAGTGTTTAAAATGTCACTTTTAAAAATGACAGCAACTAACCCAATAAGGCATGTGCAAGCTTTTAGTTGGTAAAGTCCCTTGGCGTCGTTCCAGCCTTCCAGGGACCAAGGATCGAATCCCGCCTATGTTTCTCTAGTGGGGGTCTGCCTAACCCCAACTTACCTTCCCAAAAAAAAAACTTTTATTCTAAAAGTAAATAAAGAAATCTAAATTTCAATAAATAATATCAATAGCTAATTAACTAAGCAAATCAATTAAAATATTTCTTATAACTATCAACTAAACAGAAAAAAATAGCATATAGAGACTCCAAAGCTTAAATTTCATGTACATGAAACATAAAACCTCATTAAACATAGAAATAGTTAAGACCTGCAAGTGAAAGGATTGAGAGTCCCCCTGAATTGATAATCATAAATTGTTTACTTTTTTACGAAATGAAGGCACTTGCAACCATGTCCTCCACAATTTCACATTCATATGTAAAAATCCCACAAAATAGCATACCAGATATAGAAGAATATAATTGAAGGGGGCAAAATATCAATCACACTACCAAAAGTTTATTTCTATTGCAAGGTATTCCAACCTAAATAAAATATTAAAACGACTACGAATATCATAACAGAAAAAGAAAATTATTACTCACGGAGGCAAAATTCCAATCATACTACCAGAAGTTTTTTTTTTGGATGGTGATACTACCAGAATTTTAACTTTATTGCAAGGTATTCCAACCTAAATAAATAATCCTATTAAATACAAGGGAAGTCATGAAAAATTGCCAATTAAACTGAAAATTTTGTTGTTCCAAATATATTATAAAGCCCAAAAATATGAATGCAAAATCAAATCTTCAACATACCAACTGAAGAATTCCTGAAGCTGAATCTTAGACGAGGAGTAAAACTCTCCGATTCAAATTTAAAAAAAATAACAACAGGGTGTTTGTGCCACATGTCATACAATTAGTGGTTGCATTTAATCAGCATTTATGAAAGGGAAGGGGTCTGCTCACGATAGCAATAAAAACATTGAAACAACATCTAAGGAACTATAATAAGTTTAGATCACAAACCCAATAAAACAGATAAACAACCACAATATATCTATTTTCAAAAACAACAGATTGGACATCCATATTCCCCAATCACTATTTTTTTTCAGCAATCTTCTGTTACATAATGGAAGCTATCTACTAGCAGCAACAAACATAAGCATAAACCTAAAGAACTACAGTAAATTGATCAGTAAACCCAATCCCGACATCTCCAAGTGTGTATCGTTAGGCATGACAAAGATTTATCAACTGTGTATGTAATGTCTTTGGTCTACTTACACTACTTTGAAGCCATTCAACCATGAATCTATGGTGCAATTTCAAGATGTTGAGTAATCTTGTTAAGCCAGGCATTTATAAATGTTCTATAGGAAGTAGAAATTCCTGCAACGACATCTTTGTACAAGATATGCCTAGATGTACAAATAGTGAAAGGGAAAACTGCAAATCTAAGAATTACAAATTGCTATGATTAAGGACCATAGGTGAATCACTTCAGGATGTTGAGTAATCCTTGGTTCAGCTAGTGTTTACTGTGTCTAAAAGGTAGTAAGAAGTAAGAGCTCTTGCCAGCGCATCTTGGGACTATTTATAGCCAAGATGTACAACTGGTACAATGGAAAAGCACGATATCCCGTGATAAAGGAATGGCACATGAGTCACCGGGAGAATTGCAAAATCGTGTTTGTCCAGGAAATTTGAAAAAAGAAAGGCAGTGTTTTCATTGTACTCGACATTATCTACAGCTAACTCACCCACATATCTATGACTCATTCCAGATATTGCCTAGTGCTACGACAAGTCAAGAATTTCAGTTCATCTCTAAGAAATCTTGCAATAGCATCATGTGAAGGGGTCTAAGTGGGAAAAGAGTGCCAGGACATAAAATCAACAACATTTTCTTGAGGCAAAAATATACCTTAAAAGGGTGTTTTACAGTGGAACGTCATGCCTTGTAAATGAACAGGCAAAATAATTGACCATGTGGGCCAGAACGGAAATTTTCCTATACAATCCGTCCCAACTTGCCAAAGTTTCCTTGCGTAAACATTTTATTGTTACTTTTTTAAAGCACTAAAATAAGGGAAGAAGTTTTATTATGTGTTTATACATCTATGCAGTATCCAGCATTTAGCCAATCTAGCTTAGACTTCTATTCTGCGTCATTGAATTATTGATGAACCGTGAACCGTCAAAATCAGTTTATTGTAGTTAGTAGTAGTAGTATGATCTTTGCACTATGAATCTTTTCGTGTCTGGACTTCGAATATCAGGCCGAATAGATCTTTTCTAGGGACTTACCATGACTTGATTGATGGCCAAATATTCTCTTCCAACCTTTGAAGTTACCATGACATGATTGTTGAAATCTTTAGCTTGCAGCGATATTATTATGTCTCCCCATAGACTTTCATTTTACACCGAGGGTGGTCCGTTCTCTTGCCGTATCTAGAGATTGTTGTAAAGGTTCCTTTCCACACACCATCGTAAAGCAAAAGCCAACCCTAGCTTTGGTTCCGCCCCTCGCATGCAAAGGAAAACAAAAAGTAAAGTTGGTAGCAAGAGAAGTAGTGGCTAGAGTTAGGGTTTTTTGTAGTCCTACTTCTTTTTATCAGTCGAAGAGTGATTTGTTTTTCCCGAGTTTGGTTTGCTTTCATTTAGAGAGAGGGATGTGTTGTGTTCATTTCTCCCTATATCTATTCCATGCTAATTTGTTTTTCCCGAGTTTGGTTTGCTTTCATTTAGAGAGAGGGATGTGTTATGTTTCTCCCTATAACCTGATTGTGTTTCTATTCCATGCTCATTTGCATCCACGAAGGACCCACATTTCCCATGCGACAAGCACCCCGACAACACTTATGTTCAAACATCAAATTATTTGCATATCACAAAACAAACCTCAGATTAAAACAAGGCAGAAATGTTCCCAAGTGTTAAGAATTAAAAAAAATGAAAAAATTTCACTTTCAAGCAAGCACTACAAGCACAGAGCGACAAGCACAAAGGAATATAAACTATACCTCAAGCAAATCAAATGTCCAAAATATATTCTCATTACTCGGTGATTAGAACTTTCATATGCTATCTCAAAGCAAATCAAACCCAAATGAATACCATTCTACTTTTAGAAGATTAAAAAACAACAACAAAAACTCGAACAAAAAAGAACTAAAACGATGGTTTATGGCCGTCGAACAGGCTGTCCTAAAGAAAACCTGTCTTTTATGTAAACGACGGCCTGAACTCGTCAGTTACACCGGGAAAAAACGACAGTTTTTGGCTTGGCTGTTGTTTATTTAAGTCATAAATGACGGTCATTAACCGTCGTTTATTCCCATAATATTCATATAAAAAATCCTTTTTATTAAAAAACGACAGTCTTGAGGCATCGTTTAAAAAAAAATCCATGCCCCAAACATACCTGTCATTGTTTACAATACAATACATACTCCAAAAACCATTAATAATACATACTCCAAACTACTAGAAGCTTCATGCATTGACCTTTGGTTCCCATCCTACGATTACATACTCCTTTGCAGCCTCGGTCTTTAAGAAAGACTCGAGAGAGAAACGCAACTGCAAAGCATCACATAATGCTATTGTGGTTAAACAACTCAACATGGTGGTGGTTGGAAGGCAATCATGACAGAAAATTATAAAGATTACAATATCTTACTTTCACCAAGGATAAAGCACTAAGGAGAAACATCTGAAATAGTAATGCACATAACAGACAAGAAAAAAATTTGGGCTGAGGCATGGATATACATCTCACTATCTTTAACTAGCCAAAAGGTCAAAGTCATCCAAAATAGTAAATCAATAAAAGATGTTGGCTACTGGAAACTGGGAGCAAAATGACCTCAAACTAGTAAGCAAGCCCGACAGGAAAATTCCAATCAGGTATATATCTCACCTTGATGTAGTTATGGACAGAAGTGAAACTTTCAGGGATAGTCCAGCTCTTGAAATGGTCAAGAGTCACCTCGAGATGGTCCCTATATCATCCAAATATATATTTATAGTCCGGATTTTCGGATAAATAGTGAAATCAATACTTTTTCATAAAAGTTTAAATTGACATTAGACCCAGAAGAATTAGTAGATCACAAATAGCAGAATCTACTAATCAAAACAACAACTAAGTTATATGGCCTCATTTCTCATCAAATTGGTACCCAAATTAGAGTTAATATTTCTACTTATTCAAGCCATTTTATGCAATGCAGTCAGTTTCATCTATAACTTCATTTCTGCCTCTTCAAATCAAATCTAGGGATTTAAAATTTTACAGCTGATCCTCGAGGTGTAAGCCTCTCATTCATTTTAAAACATTGTCTAATATGTAAAATTCTACAGGTACCTTACCTACATGCACATATTTCATGGTTGTAGTTGGAGTAGGAATTTAAAACATAATCTAATATGTAAAATCCTAGTTGAAGCAGCAAGAACTAGTTTTTTATTTGATCGACAAACAAATATATTCATTACAAGAAGAGAGCTACAAAAACTAAAATAAACAAAAGTTCACAAGAACGTGAACCAAACGAAAGCATAAGCGAAAAGAAATACACCCAAGGGAACCCCTAGTCGCTTAGGCAAGCCCCAAACCCGACTCAAACTAGGAGAAGTCCCCCGTTCACCCCCTCCGGGCAAGACAAAACCCACTCCAATACCATAGAAACGGCGCTATCACAAATTCTGGGAACTGGAGAGTGCAAGTTCTCAAAAACTCTCTTGTTCCTCTCTTTCCATATTGACCACGCTATAGCACCCGGAAAAACCCGCCAGTTGGCCAACCTTGAACCATCCCTGCTAACCAACCCCCAACAGGATAACAAGTTTAGACAGGAAGAGGGAAAGACCCACTCCACACCCACTCTGGAGAGAAAGAAACTCCAAATCTCACAAGCTATAAGGCAATGCAAGAGGAGGTGATCTACCGACTCTTCCGCTTGAAGGCAAGCAGCCAGAACTAGTTCATGTTTATTCGATAAAAAATGATCTGTTTAGCCGATATTTTCCTTGAGGCATTGTTGCTATGCCCTTCTAAATGAATCTACAAATTTGTATTACCTACATCTTTGATAATCTCAATATTTGTGTTTTGATCTCATGAGGGGATGTTGAATCTCTACTGGAGGCTTGACACTCAACTAGTGAGATCTTTTGTAGTATATAATAACTAATGCTGCTATTATATCATCAGAATTGGTAAAGCTGATCTATAAAAATGTACAGTAGGGAGCTATTAATGGACTCCAAAATGTCCTCAATGCTTACAAGTTACATCTAGCGCAATGTGGAAGTTGTGGTGGACACTTTAAAAACTATCTTTAGATTTTTGGGTAAATTACAATCACCACCCCTGAGGTTGGTGAAATTTCATAAACATCCCTTATGGCTTTAGAAATCACACTACCCTCCCATGTCAGGCTCATCATATTAACCCTGTTAACTATACTCCTTTCCAATTTTACCCTAATTACTTGAGGAAACACATATTTACAGCTTAGTTTGAAAGTTGGACAAAAAAAAAGAACATCCCAAGCCACCACGTGTCCCCTTTAACACCCACTAATTGTGGTTAAGATTCACTCATCTCTAGGATTCATCCATCCAACCTTGCTTTTTAGTAAAAAAATAAAACCTTGGGTTGATTATGCTTAACCACAATTAAAGTGGGCTCTACAAGCCGTCACGTGTTCCCTTTAACATCCACTAATTGTAGTTAAGATTCACTCACCACTAGGATTTATCCATTTACCTTGGTTAAGAAAAAAAATATTATCCTTAGGTTAATTATGTTTAATCACAATTAAAGGGTCTCTATAAACCGTCATGTGCCCCTTTTAATACCCACTAACTATGGTTAACATTCACTCACTCATAGAGTTCATCTATCAAACATTGGCTTTTAGAAAAAAAAATTATATATATATATATAGGACTTTGCTACTAAGACCCCATTAGGCCCGAGACCAACAAGACCAAGCTCTAAGAGCATTGGATTTCAGGTGGGGCCCATTACAGATGGTAGGCCCCACCTGAAATCCCATGCTCTTAGAGCATGGTTTCGGTGGTCTCGGCCCTAATGGGGTCTCAGAAGCTTTATCCATATATATATATACACCTTAAGTTGATATTATTAACCTTAGTTTTGGAAAGATATATTAACCTTGAGTTGATAATATTAGTTGACTTTGTCTTTAAGAAGTGTAATTTAGAAATTTTAAAATGTTTAAATGATGACATCGTCAAAGTCCATCCATGTAAGAAACGGAAAAATAACATAAGGGAGTATCTGTTATAGGCAACCAAAGTTGAGGGGAGGGCGATATAATTTCATAAACAACAGGGGAGGTGAGTGTAATTTACCCTAGAATATTTCAATCCAAGACTCAGAGTGGCAGTAAACATTGATTACCAACCAACTTAAAGGTCAAACCATCCCAAGATGCAGAAAGAAACACCCCTATTGAGTTCACACATGGAGTAAATTAATGTTGGGTACATTCATAAAAGAAAATCAACAAATTTAGAGCTGGTTCCTTATGGAGCAAATAGAAATTACCAAACATGAAAGAAACAAACTCAAACAACCTGAGAACTAAATTTCCAACTCAGTAAAAGAGATACATAAAAGCACTTCAATGAAAAAATACGCAAATCGAACCTGAATTGTTGAAGAATAGCACAAATATAAAATAGTAAAGTATCCACGGTTAAACAAAAAGAGAGAACACAATACCACTGATGTGTTCTAGCCCACGTGCTGAAATCTGGTCACAATATTACAAAGCAATGGCAATAAAGGATACTTTTTAATCTCAAAAAACATGGGACCACAATATGGACAAATTTAAAATTAAGAAATAAATTTAAAGTTACAGGATACTTCAAATTAGTTAAGGAACATGGATATAATAAAAAAAGATTGTAGTACCTTTTTGATGGCATCCCAAGGCAAATAACCGAGAAAAGCTCAACCAATCCTCCCACGATTGGAGTCAAAACCCTAGTCCCAATTGTTACCTGCATGAAAAAAGGTGGGTTGCTCGTTTAAGAGAAAATTTGGGATTAGAGAAGGTTTGAAAAATTCATATCTGGAATACTTGAATTCAAGCTTTTGGAGATACTTATCCATTTGGGTTGGTTTGATATTAAGGACTGCGCATGAATCCTGCATACAAGGTTGTACAGTTAGAAAATTTTCTGAGAATTGAAAGAGGACAAATAGAAATGTTTGCATGTTGAAATTTACCCAGAATCTGAAGGCATGGAAGAAGGCACATGAGCAAGAAGATCACAAGGTTTAGTTCTTGGGTGCTGAAACAGGAAATGAAATCCCTGCAAGAGACTACAAAATGAAGCTCTTCTCCCATTTTGGGTGGTCTCAGCTCCACCACAACAACAATATATACACTCAATAAACCTAAACGAGAGAGAGATAGAGAACTGAATTTATTTGATTTTCTCTATACCTCTTATCTTCGTTCAATTTCCAAAAAACGCATTAATTCCAGCTTTTGAAACCCAAAAGGGGTCTTAGCCTCTCCATGAATCTTTGCACAGAGTTAATCTCTTGCAACAAGCACTTCCCTTATTAAGGAACTTAAGATGCCTTAACCATTAACGATCTGAACGCGTTTAAATTTTTTTTTAAATAAATCTCCATAAAGACAGAGTCAACACAATAAAATCAAGTTATTAGAAATAATAAATCTACAAAAATAATCAGAAAACCCTAACCGATCACGAGCTGAACAGCATCAGGAAAGTTTCAAACAAATCAAGATCTAAATAGGGTACATATGCATCAACGAAACCGATCTAGAACAAAAATTGGGTAAAAAAATGTCAAAATAAAAAGATAAATTAGACCAAAAATCGAGGAAAACAAAGAGGGAATGTGGAATCTTACCCTCGTACCGCTCGGCTTGCTCAGCTAGCTTTACCTTGAAGACATGGGTCTCCTTCCTTTTCCATTGACATTGAAGAGAATCAAAATGGAACAAGCGAAAGGCAATGGCGTCGCAAAAATTGGAAGCAAGAGGCATCTGACATCGAAGAAGGGGGCAAGAGTTGTTTGAGATCTGAGGCAGGTTAGGGTTGGGAGAGCTGTAAACTAACTCAAAACGATGGTCTCGGACCGTCATTTCAAGCCCACCTCAAAGTGGGAGAGGTTGTGGGGCCATGCCTGTTGGTCGTGGTTGCCCGAGTGCACCCCCAGGCATTGCAGGTGCATAATGCCCCTGCCAACCAACAGCAACTCCAGCTTGAGAGCTCTGACTTGCTTGTTTCCCCACAAAGAATAAGCAAAAAAATAATGATTAAAAATGAAATACACACACACACACATATATATAAGAAAAATGAAAACAAAACCAAGTTTCCAAAGCGAGATGATACTGGTTCGAGCCTTGCAATCAAAATGAACAAGAGAAAAAATTTGAGATTTTAGCCAGAGATAGCAAGAATTGGAACTAGAGAAAAAAATTGAGGTGATACCTCAGGTGCGCAAACCATAGAGTAAAAACTGAGTTGGTATTGAACCGGAAGGGATGACCAGAGTTGAGATGTTTTCCCTACTACTCTGAAATAGAATGATCAAGATAAATAAATAAAATGAGAATAAAATGAAAATAAAGAACAGACTGAATATACTGAATAGGCACATTGAATTAATAACAAACGCTGACCAAAGGTAACATATCATAATAGAATACGATAAGCATTAAGATTACTCACCTTGGGGAACCCAGCAATGAGACCAACATGAACCCAGCCTTGCTCGTCCATATGGCACCTCAAGTAATGATTTGTAGGCAAATTCTGGCAGTTGCATGATGAAACCGTGACAAGTGAAAGGTTAAGCATACAAGCACCACAAAAATACTTGAAGAAACAAATATTGCAGCCTATGAATCA
Organism: Tetracentron sinense; assembly: GCA_015143295.1. Classification (NCBI taxonomy): domain Eukaryota; kingdom Viridiplantae; phylum Streptophyta; class Magnoliopsida; order Trochodendrales; family Trochodendraceae; genus Tetracentron; species Tetracentron sinense. The sequence goes on along the minus strand of CM026555.1, from coordinate 14,081,066 downwards.
CCTGAAGTAAAATTCAATCTGACTTCGTATTTTATGGCAAAGAAAAATCTCATTATACGGTTGCTGAGATTGAGGATAAAGTGTTGGCCCTCTTATCACTTGGGCATGGGGCACTGGTACTCGCCCTGGGTAGCAATGCAATGCAGTAAATGCTTCTGTAATTGCAAAATTAGACATCAATTCGCAGTTTAAGCTTCATAGCTTCTAATGATTGGGACTTTAAAAAACCATTTTTAAGAATATTTAGAGAGAGGTGGTCTGGTTTGCTTTTGGATCTCACTTTCGAAGCAAATTCAAGAAACCCAGATCAAATTCTGAATGTAGATATCATCATTACATCTCCATTAAAGCCCTCTCAATTAAAATCAACTAGCAGGGAAAAAAACCCATCTAACCATACACGAGCAAAACATAATAGATAAAGAGAATAATTACTCAAGGAGGCAAAATTCCAATCATACAACCAGAAGTTTTTTTTGGATGGTGATACTACCAGAATTTTATCTTTATTGCAAGGTATTCCAACCTAAATAAATAATCCTATTAAATAAAAGGGAAGTCATGAAAAATTGTCAGTTAAACTGACAAATTTGTTGTTCCAAATTGATTAGAAAGCCCAAACATATGAATGCAAAATCAAATCTACAACATACCAACTGAAGAATTCCTGACGCTGAATCTTAGACAAGCACAAAACTCTCCGATTCAAATTTAAAAAAATAATAACTGCAGCATCTAATATGATATAACAGTCATTATCAAAATGAGAAACATACAAAAGAAATTATACCTAATTAAACCCCAAGCATTGGGTGGCCACGTGGCGGTTTGAGAGCGTTTGTAGGGGATTAGATGAGAAGATTTAAGTATTTATCCCAACGATTTCTCTTACAGGGTGTTAGTGCCACATGTCATACCATTAGTGGTTGCATTTAATCAGCATTTATGAAAGGGAAGGGGTCTGCTCACGATGGTAATAAAAACGCTGAAACGACATATACAGAGCTATAATAAGTTTAGATCACAAACCCAATAAAACAGATAAACAACCACAATCTCATGAGGGGAGTGTTGAATCTCTACTGGAGTCTTGACACTCTACTAGTGAGATCTTTTGTAGTATATAATAACTAATGCTGCTCTTATATCATCAGAATTTGAAAAGCTGATCTATAAAAAAGTACAGTAGGGAACTATTAATGGACTCCAAAATGTTCTCAATGCTTACAAGTTACAGCTAGCACCATGTGGAAGTTGTGGTGGACATTTTAAAAACTATCTATAGATTTTTGGGTAAATTACAATCACCTCCCCTGAGGTTGGTGAAATTTCAGAAACATCCCTTCATGCTTCTGAAATCACACAACCCTCCCATGTCAAGCTCATCATATTAACTCTATTAACTAATGATACTCTTTTCCAATTTTACTCTTACTACTTGAGGAAACACGTATTTACAGCTTAGTTTGAAAGTTGGACAAGAAAAAAAGAATGTCCCAAGCAACCACGTGTCCCCTTTAACACCCACTAATTGTGGTTAAGATTCACTCACCTCTAGGATTCAACCATCTAACCTTGGTTTTTAGTAAAAAAATAAAACCGTAGGTTGATTATGCTTAACCACAATTACAGCGGGCTCTACAAGCCGTCACGTGTTCCCTTTAACATCCACTAATTGTAGTTAAGATTCACTCACCCTTAGGATTTATCCATATAACCTTAGGTTAAGAAAAAAATATTATCCTTAGGTTAATTATGTTTAATCACAATTAAAGGGTCTCTATAAACCATCACGTGCCCCTTTTAATACCCACTAACTATGGTTAACATTCACTCACTCCTAGAGTTCATCTATCTAACATTGGCTTTTAGAAAAAAAAACTATATATATATATATAGGACTTTGATACTAAGAACCCATTAGGGCCGAGACCACTGAGACCATGCTCCAAGAGCATTGGATTTCAGGAGGGGCCCATTATACATGGTAGGCCCCACTTGAAATCCCATGCTCTTGGAGCATGGTCTCGGTGGTCCCGGCCCTAATGGGGTCTCAGAAGCTTTATCCATATACATATATATATATACCTTAAGTTGATACTATTAACCTTGGTTTTGGAAATATATATTAACCTTGAGTTGATATTATTAGTTGACTTTGTCTTTAAGAAGTGTAATTTAGACATTTTAAAATGTTTAAATGATGACATCTTCAAAGTCCATCCATGTAAGAAACGGAAAAATAACATAAGGGAGTATCAGTTATAGGCAACCAAAGTTGAGGGAGGGCAATATAATTTCATAAACAAGAGGGGAGGTTTATGAAATTCCACCAAACCTCAGGGGAGGTGAGTGTAATTTACCCTAGAATATTTCCATCTAAGACTCAAAGTGGCAGTAAACATTGATTACCAACCAACTTAAAGGTCAAACCATCCCAAGATGCAGAAAGAAACACCCCTACTGAGTTCACACATGGAGTAAATTAATGTTGGGTACATTCATAAAAGAAAATCAAATAATTTAGAGCTGCTTCCTTATGGAGCAAATACAAATTACCAAACATGAAAGAAACAAACTCAAACAACCTGAGAACTAAATTTCCAACTCAGTAAAAGAGATACATAAAAGCATTTTAATGACAAAATATGCAAATTGAAACTGAATTATTGAAGAATCGCACAAATATAAAATAGTAAAGTATCCACGGTTAAACAAAAAGAGAGAACACAATACCACTGATGTGCTCTAGCCCACGTGCTGAAATCTGGTCACAATATTAGAAAGCAATGGCAATAAAGGATACTTTTTAATCTCAAAAAACTTGGGATCACAATATGGACAAATTTAAAATTAAGAAATAAATTTAAAGTTACAGGATACTTCAAATTAGTTAAGGAACATGGATATAATAAAAAAAGATTGTAGTGCCTTTTTGATGGCATCCCAAGGCAAATAACCGAGAAAAGCTCAACCAATCCTCCCACCATTGGAGTCAAAACCCTAGTCCCAATTGTTACCTACAGGAAAAAAGGGGGGTTGCTCAATTAAGAGAAAATTTGGGATTAGAGAAGGTTTGAAAAATTCACATCAGGAATACTTGAATCCAAGCTTTTGGAGATGTGTTGTGTTCATTTCTCCCGATATCTATTTCATGCGGATTTGTTTTTCCCGAGTCTGTTTTGCTTTCATTTAGAAAGAGGGATATGTTATGTTCATTTCTCCCTATAACCTGATTGTGTTTCTATTCCATGCTCATTTGCATCCATGAAGGACCTACATTTCCCATGCAACAAGCACCCCGCTACACTTATGTTCAAACATCTAATTATTTGCATATTACAAAACAAACCTCAGATTAAAACAAGGCAGAAATGTTCTCAAGTGTTAAGAATTAAAAAATGAAAGAATTTCAATTTCAGGCAAGCACTACAAGCATAGAGCAACAAGCACAAAGGAATATAAACTATACCTCAGTCAAATCAAATGTGCAGAATATATTCTCATTACTCGGTGATTAGAACTTTCATATGCTATCTCAAAGCAAATCAAACCCAAATGAATACCATTCTACTTTTAGAAGATTAAAAAACAACAACAACAAAAAAAACTCGAAAAAAGAGGACTAAAACGACGGTTTATGGCCGTCGAACAGGCTGTCCTTAAAAAAAACTGTCTTTTCTGTAAACGACAGCCTGAACTCGTTATTTTTACTGAGAAAAAACGACATTTTTGGGCCGTTGTTTATTTAAGTCATAAACGACGGTCATTAACCGTCGATTATTCCCATAATATTCATATAAAAAATCCTTTTTATTAAAAAATGACGGTCTTCTATCACTTGGGCATTGGGCTCTGGCACTCACCCTGGGTAGCAATGCAATGGAGTAAATGCTTCTGTAATTGCAAAATTAGACATCAATTCGCAGTTTAAGCTTCATAGCTTCTACTGATTGGGATGTTAAAAAACCATTTTTAAGAATATTTAGAGAGAGGTGATCTGGTTTGCTTTGGATCTCACTTTCGAAGCAAATTCGAGAAACCCAGATCAAATTCTGAATGCAGATATCACCATTACATCTCCATTAAAGCCCTCTCAATTAAAATCAACTAGCAGGGGAAAAAACCCATCTAACCATACAAGAGCTTGGTGTTTTGAACTGTTGAGCCAAGTAAAAATTCCAGAAAAATAAAACATTGGAGGAAAAGGAAAAGGGAAGAGAAAAGAACACGAAAATTTCACAAATCGTATCGTGGTTTTTACGGATCCCCAGATTGTTGTTTCGGAGAACTCAAAGGAAACAGAGGCAAAAGCTCAGGTGGCTCTGACCCTCGTGGAGTACTCAACGGTGACCGGTGCAAATAAAACCCCTTTTCAGCTATTGCTTGCTCTTGTAGAACTAGAGATCTACAAGAAGGGAAACAGAAAAGAGATATGGAGGAGAATACCAGATCGGATGAGCTAGAGGAAGGCTCTGGTGAGGTACGATCTAGCCAGAGGTATTCTCCAGTTCTGCCAAACTGACAACAGAGGAACGAAAACACTTAATTTAAATAGAAGAAGAATAGAGAAAGTGGGAAAATCAAATGGAAAACAGTGAAATGGCCCTTACCAACGATCTGGTAAAATGACTAAAAGAATGAGAATCCACCGCTGGTGAGGGTGGTCACCGGCATGACTAGAATCTACACACAGGTGGTTTCGGGTGTGATTATTGTGAATAGCATGAGAAGCAAAAACACAGAAACTAGAGAAAGGGGGAATCGAGAGATATAAATAGAGTTACCTTGTCCTGACCGGAGAGGGGAAGATTTCATCTGCCGTAACCCCTATGGAGAGGGGAAGATTTCAGCAGCCGGTGAGTAGAGTTGTGAGATAGGGAGAGAGAACTAAACCGCCTAGAAGAGATTGCAGAGATTTTGCCCTAACCGTATCCCTCCTTTTGTGAATCGAAAATAAAACGGAGACGATGGGAAACTGCAGGGTTTTGTTCTGTATCCATTGCTGCTGATGCTGCAACTGCACCCTCCATTACGATCATCTTCAATCTCCAACTGCACCCTCCATCGTTCGTCGTCGTTGTCTCTCTCTCTCTCCCCGTGAATAAGAGGCTTTTGCTCCTCTCTCTTTCTCTCTCCCTCTCTGCGCAAGAGTTGGGGTTTCGTTTTCCTCTTTCTTTTTTCATGAACAGGTTCAATCTTTTAATAAAACCAAGTTATTTGTGTCCAATTGAACTGGAGTGTCGCTACAACGGCTCTTTTTTGATTTTTTTTTTTTTTTTTTTTTTTTAGTAATAAATCTAAAACGATTTTATAATAAAGTTAAAAATTCTTTTTTTTTATGTTTTTTGGGGAGGGGTGGAGGGACAAACATCGGTTGACTACATACCCATACCCATGAGCAAATGAAAGAAAGAGCAAAAGAAAATGTCAAGCAGAATAAAGGATTACCCACCAGGAACAAACATCGTTTGAGTTTTGACAGCGAATACGAGTGGGTTTAGTAGTCCTTTGATTCCATGGACTTCGAGAATCAGAAGTTGCATTCCTTTTAGGTTTTGGCAGGCGAAAAGAGAGCTGAGAGAGTGGAAGAGTCGAATAGGATTCCATTGCTAAGACCTGAGAACCAGAGTTTGGATTCTGTTCTCAACTTCTACCAAATAACGATAACATTTATCTACAGTTTCCTCTTTAATGTTCGGACATGGCGCTGAAATCCTTGACCCGATCCATCAAGCAACACATTTTGTATCGAGTAGGCTTTTCAGATTGAATTTGAGGAATTTATGACCGGGTTAAAGTTAATCTGATTTGAATGGCCTATTGTCGTTTCTGGCTAACTATTAATTCTGTAATTACAAGTAAGTAATAACAGTTTAATTGTGTTCATTTTTGTACCTCATGAGGTTTGTAGTTATTTTGCGTATCTTTTTCCGCTATTGATTTTTAAAACAAAATAAAAAAGTTAGCTCCGTAGATAATTAATTTTAAAAAATATATTTTTTAATCCAATTGTATCTTGTTTATCTTATTGCTCTTCTCCCTTTGAGGAATTGCCTTAAACACATTGTGTCATGTCTAACCATAAGTATTTATAGTATTTTGAATAATAGTAACAAAATAAGACAGGAAAAAAGTGTTAGATAGAGCATATTGACTATTTTAGAAATAATATATATTTTTATTGCAAAAATGAAAATAAAATTAATGAATGCTTTTATAACTAAAATGTTATGAATATTATTTATTATAACTCGTAACTATTTCTTATAAAATATACATTTAAAACATATACAGTATTTAGTCAAAGCATATAATCGTAAAATGGGTTACCCAATAGGATGATCCTTATATTATTCACAAAGATTGAGTCTTGTTGACGTATTCAAACATGTGAGGACGTGCATACAGGCATAGAGATGTGGAAAGGCTAAATGATCATTGATGGTGTGATGGTTGACATATCCACTGACTTGGAATCCTCTAGGGTTATAACCTTTTAAGTTCTCTTTTAACTCTACATCTAGTTAATTACATTAATTAACTTTTAGAGTTAAATATTTTTTTTATAGAAACAAGGGTGGATGGTTGAACCCTAATGGTTAATCAATCTTAACCACAATTAAGGATATTAAAAGTGACACATGTTGACCTGTGTATTATAACTAAACTCCAACAATAGATTATTTTTTTTTTCGATAGGTAAACTCCAACAATAGATAATTTCATGTTATATCCACTCGTTTCAATCATATACTAACCGGGGTTGTTGCGACATAACCGTATATCTAGATTTAAGGAAGAAAAGTGATCGTTGCACTCACACGTCCCCTCCCCTCTCATCTTCTTCTCCCCTCACCTTATATATAAGAAAACAAAAATTAAACCTCCCTATTTATCTTATACATAAACCCCAAATAAGAGAAAACTTTCACGTTCTCATTCAAGGCGGATTTTTTAGGTGACGTCTCTCATCTTAAACCATCCTTACTCCTCTCCTCTCTAAACCAGCCCAACAAAGCCCCCGTAGCATTTTCCTCGCTTCTATCTAAAAATAGCCATCTCTCTCTCTCTAAAATACACCACAAACAGACCCTCTCTTTCTAAAAAAAAACCCCACTAATAGCCCTCCTCTTTCTTTTAGTTCCAAATCCAGCAAAACCCCATAACATGCCCCTTTCTTCTTCTAAACCTTCCCAGCAAAGCCCTAATAGCAGACCCCTCTCTTCTATCTAAAAATAGCCCACATATCTCTCAAAAGAGCCACTATCTCTCTCTAAAATACACCACAAACAGGTTAATTCTTTTAAGTCCATTTTTCTGTTATGTTATTTTACTTTGGTGTTTTTATCGATTTCATGTTCATGCGAGAAAAATGGAAATAAAACTGAAGATTTACAAACTTTAAACACTCATATAAACTTCAACCAAGCCAAAAGTAAAGGAAGGAGAAGAAAAAGACTCATATGAACCATTTCTAGCCATAGCTGGTCAATCTGTGATACAAATTGAATCACATGCTATACATGCAAATTTTAAGCGTCTTTTGATGGTTGACATCTTGAACCTTGCGGTCATATTACCTCTATTGTTTTTTGGAGTTTATTATTTTGTGTGAGAGACTATTCTTCCAATCCGAGTAAACCCGGACAGTTAATTACCTTTCCGATTTGGGGAAGAACCTTTGATTAAGAAGAAAAACTAGTCGAAACCAATATTGAATAAACTTATATTTTTATTTATTCAAAGGGATTGCCCATATCTCATATGGCGTTACAAGTGCCTCTTTGATGTCTTTGTATTTCAAAAACGAAGAGAGAATAGGGGTGGCCATTTTAGGAGGAGCACCTGGTATTCTCTATGTTGAAGGAGTCTTCTTCATCGACTGCTTGTTGTTGCTTGAAGGGGAGAAAAGAGCTATCTCTTTTCTTCTCTGTACTTTTTGGGGGAATTTTCTTACTTTCTTCGTATGAGTTTCTTATGAGAAATCATATACATAAAGGTTTGAGAGAGTCCTTTTTGGTTTCTCTCTTTGACTTGTTTGTTTTAGGGAAGTTAACACGGGCTCTCCTCTTAGAGGAGGTCAGCTCATGGGTCTCCCTTATCTCGGAGACTCCTAAAGCCAAAAGAGAGTCCCTTTCTTTATAAGAATCTTGTATCATGTTTTCCCTTTTAGGAAGAATCCTAGTACCATTCAAAAAGGGAGGGAAGATAATATCATCTTCTCAAAAAGTGGCTCTTAAGTCACATCATTTCCTAGGATCTAAGACAAAGTCCTAATCCTTTCATGATTATGGGGTGTCGTGTGAAATTCCATAAGATTTTAAAAGAGAGGGATCCTTATCTTGGGATCCCCACAGTTTAGGAGAATCCCCCTTTGAGATTCTCCAGGATGTGGCAGTCAACTATTGACTGTCATTTTGATCCGTGAGATTTAATCTCATGGACACATGTTGGTCTCTCGGAGCCTGACACCTAAATGGTTGGATCCGTAAGATTTACCCTCACGGATCAGACATGTGCCAACTTTCTTGGAGGCTGGCACTTAGCAGAGTTGGATCTGTGAGATTTGTCCTCACGGATCAGATATGTATCAGCTTCTCAGAAGCTGATATTTAAAAGGTGGATCTGTGAGGTTTATCCTCATGGACCTAGACACGTGTCAACGCCTCGAAGGCTGGATCCATGAGGTTTATCCTCTCAAACCTGACACTTGTCAGCCTCTCGGAGGCTGACACTTAGGGATGTATCCGTTATGTCTTATCCTCACGGGTCCTTCCCTGCCAAGCTTACTGGCATGATGTCCACTCATCAGCATTTAATGCTAATTGCTAAAAGGACTGTGCGTGTCATTGGCACGTGCAAATCCAAACCATCTCTCTGAGAGACTATGATTAGGTGTGTGCCTTTGCACATACACCTGGGCAATGGACGATGAGATTTCACTGCCCACACATGCGATCTATAAAGACCTGATGGAGAACATTTACCAAAGTTACCACCAGATTCAAGTCTCTTTTAACTTTGCATGGGCTTCTAGTGCTTCTAACCAAAGTTACCACCAGATTAAAGCTCGTGGCCCGTTTCGATAGGCTTCTAACCGGGCTTAGCCCTACTAACTTGGCCCATTTAATTTATAGGTAAAATTGCACATTATTTTTTAGATGCGATGACCCAGCCCATCCCAACCAAATCTGGTCCGACCCAACCCAGTCTGATTAATAACTGGGTTGACCCAACCGTTTATTAATTGGGCATGACTGGCCTGAATTCGGCCCTTTGAAACCCCTATTAGTTATTGACTTCAGATGGTCGAAGTGAGTCACACTCCGAGGTAAGCAAACCGCACTGCAAATTACTTATCAAATTGGTGTAATTTTGAAAAGTGAAACAATTAAAATTATAAAAAAACTTTGTAGACTTGAGACTACCTTGGCCTACATAATGTTTACACCAACTAATTGATTCCATAAGGCCTAATCCTCATCCCAATTCACACCTAGCACTATCCCATATCCACGTAGTAAAATTTTATTTGGAGAGCTATGTTTCCATACATCGAGCATGGAACTGGTGGAAAATGTTAAAAAATGAAAAACTCAAGCAAGCTCCAAAACCCAAGCCCATGACAATCTGGCAATATTGCAAAGGCTAAGAAATCACAATCCATAAGTGCATAAATTAACCACTCATGAAATATCATATTCCAAATAGTCATGAAAACTTGAAGTGCATCCTTAGATTGGGTAGTCAACCGAAAGAGAAACCTGGCACACGGTTTTCGACACCTCCACAATGGGTCAAGATCAACTCCGATGGAGTTGTAGATTTGAATGGAGAGAGTGCATGGAAACTTTTCTTAGTCGGGAGGAGCCCGAGTTTTGTGCCTCCTGGGTTGTAAGTGCTATCTTCTAATAAAAAAAGTACATTCCTCAAAAAAAGCACATCAATGTAAACTTTCTCATTTCTCATACGTTTTAAATGGAATGAATGATTAGTGTAGACATAAATTGGGAGATTTAAAAGGAAAAATAAATTAGGAGATTTAGAAGGATTTAAGATTTAAAAGAGTCTTTCTTAGAGGTGGGGAGACGTTTCACATTGAGGAATTTAAGAGAGAAATAGACTTTGACTCTAAAAAATCCTTTGAGAGGGGGAGTGCTTTAATGGATAAATCGAGGGAGGGGAGTTTAAGAAGGCTCTAAAGTTGCCAAGTGTCCACTAACCATCTCTGAGGCCTCCACATGTCCACCCACCTGCTCAAGTTTCATAATAAGTAATCACTTTTCTTCAACAAAAATTCCTTCTTACAGCATGCTCTCCATATGGCATCTTCATCTCCCCATAAGAACCGTTACTTATACCTTGAAAACATACATACCTCTTATTTTATTATTTCTCCTGAGTCCTGACCATATCTTTCTTCACCAAACGAGCTCTCAGTCCTACTCTCTCCTCCTACAGAGATCTCTGGTTTGAACCCTCTTCTTTCTCTTCACTTCTCTCCATTCCAACAACCAAGCCTTACATTTCCTCGCCCAATTCCACCATTTCCATTTACATCGAGATAATAGAGACATCTCTGCAACAATTTCCTTTTTCCAACCCATGAAACCGAGTCCGATATCGAGTCCAAGACCGAGTCGGCCGATTTGGAGGATCCAAGTCTGGAAAAGGTGAAATGCGATTTGTACAAGGGTACGTGGGTGAAAGACGACGAGTACTCAATCTATGAACCGGGTTCTTGTCCTTATGTGGATGAGGGTTTTAGCTGCCAAAGCAATGGAAGGCGTGACTCCGAGTATCTAAAATGGAGATGGAAGCCCCATGGTTGCGATCTTCCCATGTAAGTGAATTGGGTTTAATGGCTTCTTTATTTATTTGGTTTTACTCGTTATCATTTTTATTTCCAGAGTATTCTTTCTCAGTTTTATTGGTAATTACTATTGAATGGGATGGAAATTATTGTGTTTTCTGGAATTTCCTGCATTCTTTGAATTTGGGGCAATGTGGAATGTAAATTAGAATCTTGGAGGTCTCGTCTTTAATTTTTTTTCCCCAATATCGGATGAAAGATCTTCTTCTATGCTTATATGGATTTTAGTTTGTTCATTGCAAATGGGGTTAAATTACGCTTGAGTTTTCTGTGTTTCAACTTGATATGGTTGTTTCAAGGACATTGAAGCAGATACCAGCTGTGGCAACACAAAGTTTGTGTAGATTTCATAGTGTCTTCCATGATTACAGAGTTTTATGTGTTTCAACTTGATATGGTTGCCTAGTTAAGATGTCATCCAAATCTGCTCAACCATCTCTTAATGGTCGATGTCTTTTCAGGACTTACTCTGCGGAAACTGCGCACAATGTCTCCACCTGGAAGAGAAAGGACATTGTTGAGCATGCTGCATAGCTTGATGTTGTTGTTACCAACAAACTTGCTAGGTTGCGCAGCCCGGAAGATGAGTGAGACTCAGAGCAATTTTACTTGGTTTTAAGTACAATATTCCATATTGCTTTCAGTAGGAACGCCATTTTGGATCAATCCGTGCTTTGTGGAATTTTGGTTAGGGAACTATGTTAACCACTTACTAAAATTGGTATTTGTTGCTTAACTAGTTCAATTGTTATGTTTTTGACATACAACATACTCAAGCTATTTTTTTTTCCAACCATTTCAAATCCATTGTTTTAAAGAATATTTTACCCATACTTTCTCTTGGTTTTCTTACTTTCAATTTGGTTTATCGGAAACCAAACTCATGAAAACCCAATCTTCTTCTGATGATGTCTTTGCCATCATTTGGGTCCTCTCGAGCCCCTTTTCATCCCTGTGGTCATTTCTATTTTCTTTTACTTGAAATTCATATATTCTTGATGGTGGGTGCAACATCCCTTCTGTTTCCCATAATTGATGTATTTTTCTGTTCCTTCTCTTTCACCGATTGTTTCGCACCAATCTAAACCCAACATCCACATCCTTGTAGCTAACCGTACTTAACAGTACGTGTCCGCTCCCACTCATCTTCTCCATCCCCTCACAGGACAGTAGTAAAACCAAGAAATTGCTATGGCTGAGTTGGATTACCTGTATTGTTGATGCTATTGATCTGGTTGATGAAAGATGAATCAAATATAAGGCCCTTGCCCCAAACTTATCGTGGGAACATTGCTGAAAATAAGGTGAGGTTCATTAATGGAGAGCAGAACATATATTTTCACGATCCAAGCATGTCCACATCTGAATTTTGGGGACCCATGATTCTTGCTACCCTAAATCTAATGTCGAAATAATCGAAGGTGGAAGTTTTTATTGCATATTAGGTCTTCAATGGAAAGGGCATTTGCCATCCTGGTTTAGTTCGATGCCTCTGAAAAATGGATTAGTATTGGGAGAAGAAAGGAAGTTTTATAGAGTACATCTCAAACTAGAATTTGCAAGGACTCGACATGAAGAGTGGTTCTCTCACCATGCTCATAGAGAAGTGATGGCTACTCCTGACATTTTGGCCAAATCAATATGGTGGAAAAAATAGGTGGATCAAAGCTACCCCTCATTCTTCGGATCGCTTTCGGTTGCACATTTTTCACATGTAATCCGTGGCAAATAGCTTGCAACAGATATTTCCTTAAGGCTTGAATCCACATTGCATCAGTAGGGATCAGATGAAATCTGGCCGCATTGCATCAGTATGGATCAAATAATCCATTGGGTGTATATTCTGAGATGGATACAATTGATCTTTACCCACCCTTATTTTTATTTAAAGGGTCTAGTAGGTCGGGTAGCTATCTTTTCTTCCATTTGGATTTCAGCTCCAACAAAATGGGTGACTCAAGCTCGAATTGATTCAAACTCAAGCTTGGCTTAAGCCCAAACCTTATTCATTAAAATTATTATTATTATTAATATTAATATTATTTTTATTTTAATGTAAGTGATATTTATTATTATTACAAGTCGAGCATAAACCGAACCAAGCCTCAAATGAGTTGAGACAAATCAAATGAGCCTGACTCAAGATTGGCTTGAACACGGTTTCAACCTCAACTAAATGCTCAGCTGGATTGAGCCAAAAACTTCAGTTTAAACTCGGCTTGATCCAACTGAGACGAAGAATACACATCCTAAGTTGAAATAATATAGCCCCAATAGTAACTAAGTGGCAAGAACTGATTCACATTAAAAAATGGCACAAATGGACCATAATACCCATCAAAATAGATCCCCAATGGCGAATAGTGAGTAGCTGCTTACCTTATATCCTTAATATAGCCCCAATAGTAACTAAGTGGCAAGAACTCGCATAGAAAAAAGCCACAAAGGGACCATAGTACACATCAAAATAGATCCCCAAGGATGAGTAGCTGCTTACCTCAACCTTACGTTAGGCCTGTCAATGGACTTTAAAAAAAAAATCCATTGTACTCCTCTTTGGGTTGCCTTCTTGATCCGAAGCCTAGATAAAGGAGGAGGGTTGATATCAATGGACTAGATTGGGGTATGTCCAAGCCCAGCCCTACTTGTAGGGGTCAAACCCAAGCTCTCATAGGGCCTAAAATTGTCGCGCCCCAAAATACCCCCTAGGAGTTAAGGGATACTTTAGGAGCGTCTAATCGTGCCTCAAACCATCCTGTAATGAACAAGGTAAATATAATACTATATCTATAATAATCAGAGTGCGGAAGCTCATGACCAACTTTTTCTTTTCTAATAAGGTAATATGTATTCCAAGTTTACATATACAGGCATAAACATAAAAGTAAAGGTGGACATGCCTACCTATCAAAATACAAAAGACAAGATCTCGCCATCAGTCCCCTCAATAGTAATCTAAATATGGCCACACGTCAAGGTCTCTATCCGCTTGCGACTGCATTGGGATAGGTGGCTCCCTCTCCTCGACGTATTCTTTCTCAACCCAAGGCTCAGGGTCAAGGGCATCCACAATACCTGCCGACATAAAGGTACGATTGATGATGGAATACTCAACGAGTACAAGCTACTACCTAAACAATAGTAATAACATGTACAATAGAACATTTATAGCACAATCAATGAAGCAACATAAAAGTCATCATATGCATGCATGAATGCGAAAACCCGATAAAACTCATACTTTGAAATCATGCCTTGACTTGTCTTGTCTTGAAAACAGTTGTTTGGGTGTGTTCATGTCTTCAAAACTTGCTTGTCATACTTTAAAAGCAATGTGTTGTAATGACCCGCATTTAATGCACTAGGTTCATAATTATGTCAGCTAATTTCCTAAAGAAATGTGCATAAAATAATGTGTGAATCCCATGAGAAATCAACATATAAAAATACTGAATCTCAAAACCCATTTAATTCACTCGATTTAGTGAATTTATAGAGATAAATTGCACTAAATAAAAGATAAACAAAAAGTAGCAAAAAAAAAAAAGTTTTAAAAAAAAAATTAGCGCCAGCGATCGATCGTCCAAAACGCCAGCTGGGCGGCGATCTTGCGTGTTTTCGTTTTTTTTGAGTCCCTAGGGCTCCCAATGTAAAAATACCCTTTTATACTCGTGGGGAGGGTTTTCCAAGGCCTTATAAAACCTAAAAGAGAGAAAGGGGGAGTTTTTGAGAGATCAAAGAGAGAGAGATTGAATAAGTTCAAAGATTCGGTCAGAAAAAAGAAAAAGGAGGCGTGAAGATCAAGGAGAACCCTATTTCGCAAAGGATAGATCGTAGGGATACGATCAAGTGAGGTAAATAACAGATCTAGTATCCAATATTTTGAATAGTTAACCTAGAATAATGAATAAAAAAGAGTAAATCAAAGGAAAGATGTAAAGACGGGTAGGATCCATGAATATGCCTATGATTTTTGTTTATTATGGTTGATCTGTTAAAATAGGATGTGAAGAACCCATTTATGAAATTGTTTATTTATCCTTTATGATTAAATTAGGATGTGAAGAACTTAGTGAAGATATTATCTCATTATTTTGATGGATAAAAAAATAGGATGTGAAAAATCATGATTATAGCCACTGTTATTGAATGATTAACATAGGATGTGAAGAACTATATTTGATTCTCATTTTATTATTTATAGATTATAAAAATAGGATGTGAAGAACTAGATTTGTAGTTTTTAGTTATGATTCCTGGATGATTAAACTAGAATGTGAAGAGCTGTAATTATGATCATGATTTATTACTAGTGAAAGATTAAATTAGGATGTGAAGAACACATTTGTTTAATAGTTTTTATTATTTATTGATTTGATGTAGAGGATTTATTGATGGTACAATTTCATTATCATTGGAATGTTAAAATATGATGTGAAGAACCTAATGCATATACTGTTTTATTATCACAGAATTATTATGTTAGGATGTGAAGAATTATGTATAATTTATTTATGATTCAACATGGGGATTGGGAAAGTTATTGAAGTGTACAAATTTATAAGAAGAATGAGATGGTGGATGGATTGAATGAACGATCTAATTGTGATATTTAATGATGTTTGAGTGGATTTTTGTTTAACAATTTAAGAAAATTATTATTGCTAATAAAAAAAAGGATTACGATTAGGATATTGATCTTGATTAAACAAACAAGAGATTTTGACAATGACATTAGATCGTAATCTAGGAATATTTTTAAGACCAACTGTGATTTTTATATTGTTGAATCATTAGAAATATGATGGTTTGTGTATTACTTTTGTGTTCCTAATACGTGATATACCATTGGGTAAACGAACCTCTGACGAAAGTCAAGCTTGCCTAGGCCTGGTTAATGTAGTGGTATGGGACGCTATGGTGAGATGCCGTATGACCCTTGACGGTTAGTCTTAGGTGAAATTTGAACTAGAGGTGTATCATTATGCACTCACGAATGAAAAAGATGCAAAAGTATGAATAAAGAATTAAAGATATTAATGAAATGTAAGTAAGACCAAAAGCAAAATAAGAAAAGTATGTAAGTAAGAAAGAAAGACACACAAAAGCGATAATGTATGTTGTGTTGTGCACCATCGGATACCATCTGAAAGGGCGAGATATATGCCAAAGTAAGTAAGTCGTCGTACCGGAAAATGTACTAAGCCGTCCGTACCAAATAATGTACGAAGGATAGTATCTCGGTAAAGTAAAGTATAGTAACCCATTTCCTTATACGGTAAAGCGGTATTTTAAGTTATTACAAATGCACGTGAATGAGTATTGATGTAATGATAATATATGAAATACAAAAAGTAAGAAAAGTAAGAAATGCATGTAAATGTTATTCTTTATATTGTTTATTATGTTCTGTTATATACGCGGAGTAACTCGTTACTCAGCCGATGACTTTTGTTGTCGGCAGGTCCAGGTTCAGGTTTCGACATTTGTGCACCCGGCCCTTGGGAAGAAGAAGAGTACATCGAGGAACCTAAAGGTGACTATCCCGAGGAAGAAAGAGACGTTGATCGATGACCCTATTATTGAAGTTGTTTTATGATTATTTAAATTCCAGAAGATTTTAATTCTTGATAGAGACACATGTTAGTTAGTCTTTTACGTTATGGTCCAGATGGGTGACTAGGATTTATTACTTTTCAGTTATATTGTAGGATTGGAGTTTTAGTTGATGATTTATTTGAAGAAAAATTTTTAGGTCTATATTTTTGTGCCTTAATTGCTTCTAACAGGATGATTATTAAGTAAGTCACATGCCAAGATCTCACATCCTCCTACGTGGGGTTTTAGGGCGTGACATGTGTGGTCTTGGGTTTCGTTCGTAAGAATCATACACGTATCGTGTCTTGTTTGGAATCATGTGTCTTGTGTTCTTGCTTGACTTGCCATGACTTGACTTGACTTGCCTTGTTTTCTTGTGAGCTAGATGTTAATGTCCCGGAAACAAGAATACATATATATATATATATAGATATCAAAAAGGGGGGTACACTAACACCCTTGACCGGCCCTATGTCTGGCTTGATCAACTTGTTTTCTTGTGAGCCAAGTATAACATATCTTGCGATATGCCCTACCCTTGATCGGCCTGATGTCTGGCTTTATCCACCTGCTTGTTTCCTTGTGAGCTAGGCATGACATATCCGAAGATATGCCCTACCCTTGACCGGCCCGGTATCTGGCTTTATCATTTGTTTCGTGAATCACTTTTTATTGTGGTATTTTAAATACTTGTACTTTGAAAACATCGGTTTATGCATGCATATGTGGGTGTGACAATTTGTAGTAATTATTATCACATGTACACTCAAGGATATAACATAGCATTTCAATTCTTAATACAATCTTGAGTAAGGAATTTAAGCAAGCATATAGGGTATTTGATCAATTTAACATTTTAGGGGAAACCTACACACATCCTACTTTCATATCCTTCATTGAATCATTTAATCTTTATTTAGGCATTTTATCAAACATTTGGTGAGCACCACATTCATAGTCATTTATTCAAGTTCTTAGTGCATATATTTCATCAACACATGGGGTGTATTTATTATGTATGAAATGCCCTTCCACCATTTATCCATCACACTACATATATCACACCACACGACATCCAATCACCACATCCACCATCCATTCACACATCCCCACACATTCATCCATTTATCTTGTTCATTCTAGTGATTTCATCATAACTTAAGAAAACAATGGAAAACACAATATCAATTCATTTTATTTGAGTGAGAAACCTAGGTTATTACTAAGGGAGTTAGTAGGGTGTACTAACCTTGAGATTAACTCCTACTCTTGGAAGAAAACCCTTGATTGAGCTCCCAACTCAATAGAGGTGATCCCTCTTGAAGAAAATTGCTCTGAACTTGAAATGGGGGAAAGATCCTTGCAATCCAAAGCCCACCTGAGCACCCTTCCTCTTTCTTCTCTCTCAATCTCCCAAAACCTAAGCTTAAGGGTTTATAAGGACCCAAACCCACGAATTTGGGTTTTTATTGAAAATGGGGTGGTCAAAGACCCATTTACCCTTAATGATTTGGCACAAACCGACCAAAATGGCAAAATCCCGCATGACCGGTCGGTCGGTCAAAAATGACCTATATGAAAAATTTTCCCATTCATTAAAGCTATGTTTGGTTACCGAGAAAATAGGTGAAAACATGGAAAAGAAAAGAAAATTTCATATTTCTAATACAATTCTTAGCTATATTTTGTCTAATTTTCTTTTATTTTCCATATTTTCACTAATTTTCTCTGCAACCGAACATAGGGTAAGTGTGATGTTCAGTCGACCAGTAATGGGCATCAGTCGACCGGTGGCTATTCGGTCGACCGGTTCTGTAACGACCTCAAAATCCTACAAGGCTAAAATAGGACTTTGGAATCGTCATATTACTTAAACCTGCTTAAAATCCATACATACAAGGCATACTACACGAGTCTTCAAAAATGGGGATAATAAAATTTCGATCATGAAAAGTCAAACCATCCTGTACAATGATAATCCACATATCATAGCTCATCATAAACGAAATAGTCTAAAACCATCAATATGGTAAAACAACTAAGACAACATCAACTACAAGTCAAAAAGTCTAATATAAACATCTCTTCCAAAAAGAAATGCTAAAACTACTCAATAGGGATGACTATCAAAATCCCTAGCCTTCTCCTCAGGAAGCTCACCTTCTTCCCCCTCTTCGGCGTACACCTCCTCAGTCCACGGCTCTCCTCTGAAACCTGAAGACAATGACAGGTCGACTGAGCATGGAATACTCAGTAGATAAACAAACTAACAACAACATAAAATAGCATGAGCAATAATAATATCATAACTTAGTTTATCGATACTTAATCATAATACTTTCACGTAAAATAAACATAATTAGAGTGCGGAGCATATAACATTTCATAACATCATCTTGACTCGTGTACTCGTGAAATTCTTATCCATGAACTTAACTTAACATATGCATAGACTCATACATGCATGATTCATAGTGTGTTTGTCCCGGCAACGCATAATTCATAGTGTTCGACAACGCATAGAGTGGATGTTCGTAATGAGGGATCATTCTTTCATAGCATAACATGAATGCGACAACGCGCAAAGTGGATGTTCGTAGTGGGGGATCATTCTTTCATGTCACAATTCGTAACATGTTCGTATCCAATGCATGCATGCTTGTGAGACAAGTGGACTCATGAGACTTGAATGCTTACCATGCAAGTGCACGTGTGCCTGAGTGTCGTGATTGGAATTCAAATAAGTCATCCCTTAAATTCTAATCTTCCATTGGGAAACTCCGCTAGGTTACATCTCCCTAGTTAGAGAATTCCCAACGTAGAAGATTTTCCTTTAAGGTTTGGCCTACCCAAATACCTATCACCATACAAGAGAATATGACATAATTTATCATAACAACTACAATATTCATTTCACTTAATTTCTTGATAATCAAAGTATCATACTAATACTTATCATTCTTAGACATTTCAACAAACATTTAGAGTGCGTTAATTATGGATACTTTGTCCTTTCACATTCTTAACATTCCATCACACCATAATCCATTCACACAACCCAAATCAAAATCCACATCTATACATTCATCCCAATTCTCCATAGCATTTCCCTTCCTCCATTCAATCCATCCATAGTATAAACCTATTTCCATTTCTAACAAGCTTAATCCATACATAATTAGGGGAAACATAATCAATCTCTATTTCTATCATTTACATTATACTAATATTCACAAAACATCAATCATAGGGTTGAGTTAGAGAGCTTATCTACCTTAGGGATCCTTCCCTTGGATCCAAATCGCTCACAAGGTGATTTGGGGAAGCTTCAAGGACGATCCCCAACCTTTCCTTGCGATATCCAAGCTATCTTCTTCTTCTACCAGAAATCCCTTTCTCAAAACCCTAGGTTTTCTCTCCCTTTTTGCCAAATTAGGTTAGAAATAGGTAGAGTATTCTAATACCCCGAAATAAGATCTCTATTTATAGCCCCAAGGGTTGAGGATCAAAAGACCAAAAAACCCTTACTAAAATTTTGCAAAAACACGAAGGACCGAGCGATCGGTTCTCAACAGAGCGATCGGTGTTTCTGACCGAGCGATTGGTTGAAAACACCATCTCTGGAAATTTTTCCCATACAAAATTTTGGACCAATTGATAGATACCTATCGATCGGTTTTGGACCGATCGATCACTACTTCTGACTGAGCGATCGGTTTTGTACTGATCGATCCTTAGCGATCGGTGTTCTGCATATTTTTGACCCATTTTACTGTTTTGGCCATAACTTTTGACTCGTTCGTCGGATTCCGACGATTCAACTTGCCTTGGATTCATCTTTCGAAAAGGAACATTTCTAATATTTTAGAATTTCCAAATTTCTCTTTATTTATGGACCAAAATGTTCCCAAAGTTGATTGATCTGCAATTCCATCAGACAAAACATCGGAAAACCCACTTTTGACTTAGCTTATACTAAAAATATGGAAAAACATTATACATGAACCTTGAAGAGGGTTTCAATACCTTTCTAATGGTTCAAGAATCACTCAATTCTAATAAACGGTGCCAAAACTGGAACTTCCTAAAGTTTAGGGTGTGTTATGACATCCCTCCGTTTAGAAGTTTAACTAAGCCTTAATCACACTATACCAATTAGATATAAATACATAAATATTGAAACATCATAAGGACTATAATACCCCTAATACTTGCAATAAAAACATGAAAAAGATTCGGGTCTCTACAGGTTCCTTGTGTTTTTGCCTATTTTTATGTTTCTCTCATCATCATTTTTTTTCCACTTTGGTGTTTCGGCCATAACTTTTGACTCGTTCGTTAGATTTTGATTATTCAACTTACGTATGATTCGCCTTCCGAAGGGGAACGTTTCTGGCATTTTAGAATCTTCAAATTCTTATTTATTTATTAATTGGACCATGTGAAAAGCCAATTGGTTATGAGAGTGTCATTCATTAGGTACTAAAAGTTTTGGAGTGTTAAAAAATGGTTAGGCCCAAGTCCTACCCTCAGGTTAGGGCTGAGTTTGGGCCGGGCCAAGACTTGAAAAGAAGATAATGAATTTTTTTGCCATGATATTTATCAATTTTTTTCTTTCTAAACCACCATTAGCTTCCAAACTAACATCAACCCTCTTCCTTTATCAAGGCTTGGGACCAGGAAGGCAACCCAAAGAGCAGTACAACGGAAGCAGAACAAATGAATTTTAAAAATATGCAATTAAGTACAAATCAATCCCATATATAATAAAGAAAATATAAAAATCTCCACTTCTGCTGCCATTCCTCAAAACATAAGATTTGGGTAAATTATCCAAATCAATTAGTCACATTTATGATTTAACTCATCAACAAGGCCGCCCTGGTTGATGAGCATACAAAAAGATTTTCTACTAGTAAATCACTTATCTGATTGACATCGCCTTAAATCACACACATGAGACAGAGACCATACATATAAGAAAGCAAGAGTGAAACCTTGGGAAGAGCTACAAGAGCCCATGAAGGCCAACAAATGATGACCGATGAGATCCCTTCGAGGCCCATTTATAGAACCGTTTGAACTATAGTCTTTTTTTTTTCATTAAATGCAAATAACTATTTAATTATCTTTACATAACTATCAAAATTTTATTTTCTTTCCAAATTCTCAAATGACAGTGACACGTTGATTCTTTCCAAATATAAATTGGATTCTAATTTTCTTTTCAATGACAAATTGCACTTTATTTTTCTTTTCAAATATAGAGATTGCACTTTAATTTTCTTTCCAAATACAGAGATTGTACTTTAATTTCTTTCTAATTAGAGTCACAATAGTATCATTCATGGAAAACACTCTGATTGCATGCATGAAAATACCCTTCAAAACTGATTTGTTACATGACGGGCCTTCTCTCACCAAGGGCAAGCCTAGGAATTCTTCTATAGACTACACCCCCTTCCTTTCAAAATAAATAAAAGCAACAAACAAGTTATCAGAATTGCCCACTACTTGAATAGTGAAGTGCTAAGCCAAGACCGTAGGAGTTTCTGTTTGAGGGAGTAATACATTCTGATTACAGTATCTCTGTTATCATGCTAATTTGACCTTGAGATGGGTGGGTATTCCTTGTTGGGATTTCATGGTAACCGTAACCTCTCGAACTAATCAAAACTGAAAAATTTGCTAGAAGGGAGTATACAATTTTTTTTTTTTTTGAATTAGGAGTAGGGCTAGCATTCCTGAATTTCTTCAGCCCTAATTGTACTTCCATATTTGCACCATTTTTTAGCTTTGCTTATAAAGTAAAGTAGGCGTGTCAACGGGTCGTATTGGGGCCCCAAAACCCTTTTCTAAATGGGTCAGGCCCAAGTGAAGCCTATTCAAAAATTACAAAACAGAAGCCCAAATCGAGCCCATTGACACCCCTATTTTTAAGGCCCCTATTGTGGAAAACTAATGTAGGTATACCAAGGTAGGGATCATCATCAAGCACAATGTCTATCTCCCATGAATGTGCTAGTAAGAAGCCATTGGTAGAGAAATGGAGCCCCTACCATCTGCTACTAAGAAGCCAAAGTGGGTACCCTTTTATTAATGCCAACTACACTGAAGCCAAGCTAGCTCGACGGCTTGTTTGAGCCAAGCTCAAGTTGGCATTTCAGGCTCGAAGGAATCAAGCCAAGCTTTTATTTGAGTTCGAATGTTTAAACAAGGCAAGCTGAAGATCCTGTTTGATTCGGCTCGACTAGTTTAAGGCGTGGTTCAGCTTGAGAGAAATATATATATACAATATTCTTTTATAATGTTATTTATATTAATATAAAATAATATTTTAAATTTTCATTATTATCGATTGGAATAAATTTTAATTTTTAATAAATAAGTTTAACAGATAATAATGACAAAAAAAGTTAAGAAGTTAAAAGCAAAAACTCTTATCTAACTCTTTACATTCGTATATGAATGTATTAATTTTTTTGTAGTTTCTTGTGTTATAATTTATTAATTAAAAATTTTATTAAAATTAAACAAAATAATTTCGTAATCAAACTTTAGTCCAACCGAGCTCTGCTCGGCTTGAAAAGATTTCAATCCAAGCAGATCTCAAGCCTAAACGTTTGAGCTCGAATCAAGCTCAAGCCAAGCTCTAGCTGAGCTCGATTATGTTCAAGCAAAGCTCCGCTCAGATCGGCTAGAATGAACCCCTAATGCCATCCAATATTTGTTCAACCTCATCCTTCTTCTTGATAGCATAGCTATCAATGAACACCGTAAATATGTTTTACTTCTCAAAGTTGTACAAACAAGCAAAAGTAAGATACCATTAAATAATTAAGAAAAACAAAAGTAAGATGATAATAAAAAAAAGTCGAGAATTAAAAAGAGGTATTAAAAGATCAACATGATCTGTAGGGAAATCAATATGCACAATCATGTTTAAATTAAATTTAAACTTCTTGTTTAAATTGAATTTCATTTTAAACCAAGAAACTCATAAGTGTTGATCCCACCATCAACCTCAAAAAATTAGTGGGTCACCCAAGAGTTCTGACTTATTCGATTTCTGACAAGAGTTGGATGATGTGAGTACTAGATGGAAACTTCCTTGGTTCTTAGGTGGGAATTAACTATTTGAGGTTTTCACATGGAAATTTAGGGGGGAGAGGGGGTGTTCTAACTCATCCAAGATTGGGTCTTTTGAAGAATTCTTGGCGCCTAATTTACAGGGTCTAACATGCAATTAAGACCAATTCTTTTACAAAATATATAGATTTTTATCTTGCAATCAATGGGAAATTAAATATCCCAATGTATCGGTCTCATCCTTCCCCATACCAATGTTTGACCATCATCCAATGTGCCTAGAATTAGTTATGAGTTGCAGAGGACCCAAACCATTTAAATTCGAAAACATGTGATTGGATTATTGTGGGTTTGGTTGCCGAGGTTTGGAAAGATTCAACTTTTCCTGTGGTCTGCAAGCACTATTTTGGACTAAAGTTGAACGCTTTGAAGTCAAAGATCAAATCTTACAATACGGAAGTGTTTGGGTGCATTTTCGAGAAAAAAGAACTCTAGGTGACATTAAGGCCATAGACTTGAAGGCAGGAAAAAGGCAAGATTTCAGAGGTTAAGGATAGGTTAAGATCAAGACTAAAGACATAATATCAAGACCTCCTAAAGTTTGAAATTAGTTGGAAATAAAAATTGTGTTCAATGGCTCAAGGAAGGGGATCAAAACAGTCGATTCTGCCATAAAATGGATACCCAAGGAAGGGGATCAAAACCGTCGATTCTGCCATAAAATGGATACCCATCGCAAATGAGTGAATTTTATCACAAAATTGAAAGTGGGAGGGGTGGAAGGAGAGTGAGGAGGAGATTAGGGCTGCTTTGAAGTCTTTCTACAAAGAGTTGTATGAGGAAAAATATGTGATTAGGCCTTAGGTAGCTGGTTTAGAGTTTGATAGATTGTTAGAGGAGCAGAGAGATTCACTAGAAAAAACTTGTGGTGAAAATCCTTCCGGTGATTAGAGGCATGGATGGAAAGTGGAAATTGTGGTTAGGCCTTAGGTGTATGGTTTAGAGCTTAATAGATCGTTGAAGGAGTAGAGAGATTCACTAGAAAAAACCGTTGAGGAGAAAATCCTTTCGGTGATTAGAGGCATGGATGGAGGGGGAACCAGGACTTTCTAGTAGGGGGCATGCAATGGTTTATTGAAAATGGTAGCAAGTGTTGATGGATTTTTGTAGAGAATGATTAGGCATGTGCAGAATATTCTACATCTAGGGGGGTTAGGGTTTAGGGGAGTCACCTCCCAAATTTTCTTTTTGACAACTAAGTTCTTGAATCATTTCGTACATATCTTATAGGTATTGTTTCTCATTGCTTACAAGGCAGCTATCCCATTGACCAATTGTTATACCATGTTAAAGAATTAAATGAAATGGAATAAAAGACATGGTAGTGATTAGCCGACCCCGCATTCGGTTAACTAGCTGAATGCCTCCCTATTTCATTCTCTTTTAACTGTGAATAAGCTTAACCAACTTAAGGTTAATATTTTTTCTTTAGAGAAATCAAGTTTAAATGGATGAACCCTAGGGGTGAGTGAATCTTAACTACAATTAGTGAGTGTTAAAAGGGACTAATGGTGGACCGCGCATTTGGCTAGGTAGCCGAAAGCGTGGTCCGCTATCTATTTCCTTAAAAATATATTTTGTTATTAAAAGTTCAGGGGACAATTATCCACTTATCCCATGACTATGCCCTATTAAAAAAAAAATTAAATAATACAGTATAATTTTTTTTAGGGGACAACTGCTCCCTTGTCCCATGATTATGACCAATTAAATAATTAAACTTAATATAACGTTTATTTTCAAAAGTTTAGGGGGCAAACTGCCCCCACTCCTATGGCTATAACCCATTAAACCTGATTTTTCAAATGCCCCATATCTTTGGATGATAACCTTTGTTGCGTAACAACCAGCTCTCACACACTCTTCCATGGGCTTCTCCTGGTGAACGACATACTTCAATCATTTATGATGATCTCTCCAAATAAGCACAAGCTTATTGCCAAATGTCTCTTCTATTATGAAGACCACCTGGTCGTGAAGATTATCCAGAAGATGTTTTTTATTTGCATTCACGCCTTTTGGAAAGAGCAGCTTAACAAGTTTTCTTTTGGCTGAAGGAAGAATGACAGCTTTACCAATAGTGGAGACTCAATTAGGAGACGTTTCGGCTTATATTCCTACTAATGTAATTTCCATTAGAGATGGACAAATATTCTTATCCGTCGATCTATTCAATGCTGGAATCCGACATGCTATTAATGTGGGTATTTCCGTCTCCAAAGTAGGATCTGCAGCTCAAATTAAAGCCATGAAACAAGTAGCTGGCAAATCAGAATTGGAACTGGCAGACAAAACTTCCCCAACAAAGGCATCACATATAAAATTTCAAATTAAAGTCAAAATCTTCATATAAACAAGACCAGGACAATGGTGATTAACTTCACTCTTATTCTGGTTTTTCTTTTATGTTTTGATTTTGTTACTATAAAATGCTAAACGAGATCCCTAGTAATATATTGCATGGATAACAAAGAGGAAGCATAGCTTCGCTGGTAGTACTCTATATTTTTTTAGTTCACATCTTTTATTTTTTTCATTTATCCAAAGGAGTATTCCCGAGTGAAGGGTACAGGGCAGCAGAAATCATCAGATGAAATTACCATCAAGAGTTAAAAATTTAAAGACTAACATGCATTGGAAGGCCATGTTAAATTATTCCAGCACTCATCTCTTATAGATGTATACAAGAAAGCATACAAGCTCCATTGGTATCAACGAGCTTCTTCTTATGTAACAAGATCATAAGGAACAATTTCACCTTCCCATCATCAGCAACAACACCATCGGATCTGCTCCTTGAGTGGATCACTAATCACAGTAATCCTCTTGTGCGTTCCTAACACCATGAGCCATACTGTGAGATCTTTAAAGCAATCTCCTCGACATTCTCAGTCTGATGATTAAAGAGAACCCAATCAAGTAAAGTGGTAAAACACAAGTGGAGTCATGGAATCTCATCAAGTGCTACCTAAATCTGAAAGGTATGCCCCACTTCAGTTTATTTATTTTTTAAACTAACCACAAACAAGGAAGAAGACGAAAAGTGTACTGCAAAATTTTAATTTTCTCCTGTAAATCCTTAAGGAACTCCCAGATAAATGGAGCATAATGATTCACCCTGAAGACCTGCGGATGATTGAAAAAACATATTGCTGCTTTCAGCTATTAAGAAGCAACAGATACGAGGGGGTTTTCAATTATGTAACAGGTAACCTTGTTTGTGCCTGCACGTTGGCTACAAGTTGAAGGGAGTCTGGTGATGCAGTGAGGAAAAACCCAGGAATAAAGAAGTATTTGGCCATTTCAACTGCCCAAATAGGAGTTTATATAAGCAAGTTAGTCCAAATGAATATATAATTACACATAACACAATGGCAGAAATCGGACCGAATGCCCAATTTTCTGGCCTGTTAAAATGTTCAGATTTGTAGCAATTTGAAGCTGACAAGTTGGTGATAAGTGACCTGTGTATACATTCATCACAAAGCATTGTTATTCCAGCTAATTGAAAGCTTTGAGGAAATATACAATCAGTCTGAAACTGATTGAGCCCAATATGCAATAGGCAGGAAGTGATTCCTCTGTGATTCTATGACGTCACTAAGGTTTATGGTAGGATTTATGCAGGTCAACCACCACATAAGTTAAGATAAAACAAACAAAAATCAACCATGCACATAAATAAACCATCAATGAGCACTTCTACCACATATTATAGGTTCAAATGTCAAAGTGGTCCAAAACTATATATATTGGGAAACCTATAACATGTGAAAATCCATTACTAATAAAAATGAGGAAACCCTGAAGGCATGCCCTAAAGACAACCAATAAAGCAGTTCTCTTTCCTTGCTTCTTCAAACAATCATCTTTAGAGTAGCAGACCAATGGGACAATTCCTAACCATATTTTTGGGGTTGGATTCTCATTCCGAAGCTACAAAGGCAAGCGTGGGGAAAGAGAAGTCATGCCCTACTGCCTTCTAGTTAGTATTTTTCCTACTTCCCAAGGTGGGCAAGAGTAGTCAAAGATTCTTGCGTAACTGAAACAGTCAAGTTATATTCAAAATCGAAAGTTCTGAATGAATATTCTTAAGGTAGTATGCTATCGATGTCTATAACTGAAAATCAACAAAATAACACGCAAGGATGACGTCAAATAGGAGTTACATGACAGAGAATGAAACCACTAAAAAACTGAACAGATACTAAAGGAAAATGATCAAGTTAACAATCCTTATATATATATTCAGGTATTAGACTTGCTGAAATTATTCATGGAGCACAGAAGCATTAAAAAGATATATAAATGATAACACAAGCAGGAAATCTGAAGTGATGAAAACCCAATTCAGAAAACCGAGCAGAAACTCGATAAATCACAAAGGTAGACAAAAAATCACTCTGAATAAATTCCGAAGGAAAATTATGAAGTTAGCATTGCTTAATTTTTTTTTAGGTATTAGATTTTGCTGAAATTATTCTTGGATCATAGAAGCATTAAAAAGAAATATATGAACCACAATGAGGAAATTTAAACTACTGGAAACCCAATTCAGACAATCGAGCAAAAACTCTATGCCAAAGGAAAATGATGAAGTTAGCATAGCTTACATTTTTGGGAGGTATAAACTTACTGAAATTATTCATGGATCTCAGAAGCATTAACGTGAAATTATCCTACTCAAATTAATAGTCTTATATCTTTTTATTTGATTGAACTCAAATTTTTTGAATATCAAAGCCCTTGCAGGGAACTTATAATAAAATAAGGAATATGTTTCAATTTCTTGTTTTAATAGAGTATAAGATAAGCATGTCGGTAGTACTCCTCAGCTATCAATAATTTTATTTTCTATAGCATCTACAGTAGCAACACATAAAGACATTCTTTGTTATGTAGAAATATGCATTTCAAGATTCTATATAACACACTTGAACATGTTCCTTTTCTAATAGTTTTAGCATATGATGATGGAAAATGAGCGAGAAATCTGGGAAATTTAGATCTGGGGATAGGAACAAAATCAATGCGTGTTGTCATCCTCCCGGTAATAGCAAGCAACACCTTCTTCAAGCTCAGTCTCTTCCATCTCCCCTCCTATACCAAACCATAACCCTTTCCTCCCATTCATACTCCACCAAACAAACCCCCAATTCCCCTTTAAGATCTCATCTAAGTTCTTACTATTGTATTGGCTTCAAAGTTGTACATTTTGGAAATTGATTTCACCTGTTGGCCCAAAGACAAAAACAAAATATTTAACCTATACCTTTTTTTTGGCATTTATATACAAATATGACAGTTTACCTGATATTCACAACTATCTATTGATATACTCACATATCTTTTAATTTTATTCACTTATATATGTATATATATATATATATATATATATATATATATATACGGGAAGGGATCGGGAGGCATGTGAAAAGGAACACATATGTTCACTCTCACACACAACCCTACAATCAAGAGATCCAATGGCCACACCACATAAAAAAAAATCCAGTTTCTCTAAATGCCCTTCCACACATAAAAGGGTGGTATGATGGTGGCCGTTGGATATCCAGCTCGTATGGTTCGTATGGTTGTGTGCGTGTGTGAACATATGTGTTACTTTTCATGTCTCCCGATCCCTTCCCTATATATATATATATATATATATACAAACCCACACACACATATATAAATATATGTATGCTCCTTCTAATGTTATCTTATAATTGTTGTTGTGTCGGCGTGTCAACTATCTAGTTATCGTATCAATATGGATTTGTAAGACCAACTTAGAAAACGTTTCGTAAATGGAAGATAAAAAAGTTAGTTATATATGAATTTGTGCATGCATCTATTGAGCCTCACTACCTGTATAGTGGGATGTGTACTTTATGCATATATGCATAGTTGCAATGTTGCATACGTATGATATTAGTTTGAGTATATGTGCATGCATGCTCCATGTATAAATGTACATAATACACATTAAACTCAATAGGGAGAAAAGTGTAAAGGTACAATACTCAGAGAGAGAGAGAGTGAGAGTAAAATCTATGGATGCCTAAATGTGTATGTATGCTATATGCATGTGGGTGGGTATGTATTGCACTGATGACTTTCTTAAGAGGTTTGGAATGAGAAGAAGCTAAACCACAAGGAAGTATTAGAGAAGGAAAAACAGGTCAAACCTTCATAGAGACAGACAAAGAAAACACGTCCAAGAAATTGCTCGCATGAAAACATTCAGAACACAGTAAGTCAAGTGGACAAGAAGAAATTGTTCCATGAAAACATTCAGAACATAAGGGAAGTCCAGTGGACAACTTACACCACAATCTCTGACTGCAGCATTGTCGAAGGCAGTGATTTCCGCGTCCACAGTGCTCTGGATCATCTTCCTGACAGTCTGGATTTTCTCCTTCATCCAGGGGAGCAACTTTCATGCCCATATTGTTCCCCAAAAAAATTCTCATGCCCATATTAAGTTCCAATGGACATGAAGAATCTCTGTGGCTCTTCACTAAAAACAGGCTTTAAAGGATGGGTTTTCCTCATCATATCCAACTTTTCTAACCAGTAAATCATTTTTGTTTATAACCCCTACCTCGTTTGTTCTGATTTCCTCCATGGCTTGGTCACCATTTACAACAAACCGATTAGTTTGCCTGCCAGTTCCCAGAGACATATCCGGAAGGGAAGTATTTGCATTTTCAGTCGGAATGGAGGAAGCTGTTGGCACATCTTTTCTGATCTCAACTGAACAGTTATCCAACATAGGTACAGTTATTGAGATGTAGGTATTCTCCCCTACATCAACCTGATATTGCTGAAGAGCTGAACCACCACTTTCGGTTTCCTCCAATGTGGACCAATCCCTTGCTCCAGATGCACATTCAAATGCCATTAACTACTTTGTCATTTCTTGTATCCATAATAAAAGAATCCGTCTCAACAGCTCTGGTGACAAACATGATAAACATTCTGCAGAGTAGCTTCTGTTCCATTTTTTTAACAATGGGAGATGACTCAATTGTAGGAGATATATTATAACTATCTCTAGGAAGAGGACCAGTTCGTGAGGGCAACTCAGCTCCAAGTGCAAGAGCACGATCCGCTACATCAGTAATTCCAACGCCCCCTCTGCCTATTTTTATTTCAGCTATTTCCCCCAAGTTTCCATCTTTTGATGGGTGGTGTAAAGATGTGCCAGTTAGAACCTCTGTGTGCAATTGAGAATCACAACTGAGGGTGCTAATGACATGTTCTTCACCCTGTTGATTCGCTGGCAGTACAAGTGTCTCAGCATGTTGTGCTTCCTAACCATTGCAGACTGCTCAAAGTTCAGTGTTCCCTTCCAAGCTGGTTTCTTTCGTAACATCTGTCCTAACAGAAACCTTCATATCCTATACTACTTCCAAAGAATGGCATAAACATATAGGGGGCACACATGCAAAAGAGTTGGACCAATGCCTTGAATGGTCCCAACTAGATGATCTCCTAAACCAAAAACCAACACGATAAAATGATGCAATAACCATTAGATGGGCCATGAAATAAAAGAAAATATGAAAGAAAATCCATGTATGGCATATGCATGAAATAAATTCAAATTTTCAGTCTATATGTCCAAACGGGAACCACAAAAAGGTGT
This sequence comes from Tetracentron sinense, assembly GCA_015143295.1. Classification (NCBI taxonomy): domain Eukaryota; kingdom Viridiplantae; phylum Streptophyta; class Magnoliopsida; order Trochodendrales; family Trochodendraceae; genus Tetracentron; species Tetracentron sinense. Next base: position 14,049,789 of record CM026555.1, on the reverse strand, counting down.
ATTGCCACATGTACAGACGTTAGATTTCACCTTTCCCAAATTATGAAAAGCAAGTAATATATACCAAGGTCAATATCATGATTAACAAATAGTTAATCCTTCAATGAATGATGAAAAGGCACACTATTCATACTTAGACCGATCTAGGGAGTTAATCTTCTGCATGATAAACTCACCAGTATATATGGATTCACTGAAATTTCATCTTCTAATAAGTGTTTCTGAATCATCCAAATTTTAGTACGAGTACAAGGAGCTTTCTTGAGTACAAGGAGCTTTCTTTAGTATGCGATGTTTGTCTTCAGTACAAATCAATTGCTGCAGTATTGGGAAAAAAGACAAAGTAAATCAAAATTCACATCTATGGTTATTAATATTTAACATATACCATGCAAATCCACTCTGAGAAACTTCCAGAAAATTTAAATAAAACAAGAAAGCATTTGGAAACACTAGAATAGACTGAATTAGTAAAAGGGCTAAACTTTTCTGCCTCAATGCTACTTCATAAATGTGGACTGCCCATTTGTCAAATTGGACAATTCACTTGTGGCTCACCTCCCGGCTAGTCATAGTCCAAAACTAATAAACATTGACCATCTTAACTGTCTTTCAATAGAATAGAAGAGCCAAAAACATGGATAGTTAAGAACATAGGGCTGAGAAAGAAAAACAGTAGAAAGTTAGGAATAGTAAACTAGGGTTTATAAAAGAGAAAAAAGATTAGGGAAAAAATTAGATTAGAGAGTGTCTCTCTCTAATCTCTTTGTATTTATAATAACCCTAATAGAAAGGAGCTTTCTTTTATATGCGATGTTTGTCTTCAGTACTAATCAATTGCTGATGTATTGGGAAAAAAGACAAAGTAAATCAAAATTCACATCTATGGTCATTAATATTTAACATATACCATGCAAATCCACTCTGAGAAACTTCCATAAAATTTAACTAAAACAAGAAAGCATTTGGAAACACTAGAATATACTGAATTAGTAAACGGGCTAAACTTTTCTGCCTCAATGCTGCTTCATAAACGCGGACTATCCATTCGTCAACTTGGGCAATTCATTTGTGACTCACCTCCTGGCTAGTCATAGTCCAAAACTAATAAACATTGACCATCTTAACCATCTTTCAAGAGAATAGAAGAGCCAAAAACATGGATAGTAAAGAACATAGGGCTGAGAGAGAAAAACAGTAGAAAATTAGGAATAGTAAACTAGGGTTTATAAAAGAGAAAAAAGATTAGGGAAAAAATTAGATTAGAGAGTATCTCTCTCTAATCTCTTTGTATTTATAATAACCCTAATAGAAAAGTTACAAGTATACCCTTAAGGAGTGATTCAGTGAAACACACCTACATAATAGATCATATCTCAATACTGCCCCTCAAGCTCAAGCTAAGCATAGATATTTAACATGCCCAACTTGTTAAAAACACCTTCTAAGCTAGCATTAGTAATCTCTTTTGTGAGTACATCAACTAGTTGATTTCCCATTGTAACAAACAACAAGCAAAGATTTCCTGAAGCAAGATGTTCTCTAATAAAGTGTCTGTCAATTTCAATATGTTTAGTCCGATCATGCGAAATGGAATTCTGGGCAATATTGATGGCCGACTTTTTATCACAAAAAAACTTCATAGGAACATCCACCTCCATCCCCACATCTAGCAGTAAAATCTTCGGCCATAATAATTTTGTTACCCCAATGAGCCATTGCTCTATATTCTACTTCAACGCTTAACTTAGCCATTACACTTTGCTTCTTGCTTTTCCAAGTGATGTGGTTACCACCAAAGAATGTACAATACCCTGTGGTAGACCTCCTATCCTCTATATTTCTAGCCCAATTAGCATCAATGTAAGCTTCTAGTTGGAAATGACCATGGTTAGCAAATATAAGGCCCTTTCCTGGAGTAACCTTCAAATATCTCGAAATTCTCTCAATTGCCTCATAATGAGCAATATGAGGATCATGCATGAATTTACTGACTACACTGACTGCATATGCGATATTAGGTCTAGTGAGAGAGATAAATGAGACGACCAACCAGTCTTTGATACATCTCTTTGTCTTCTAGTAATGAGCCCTCACTCGAGCTCAACTAATGATTTTGCTCAATAGGACTGTCTGCTGGCCGAGAACCCAACTTCCCCGTATCCTTAAGTAAGTCCAAGGTATACTTTCGCTGCGATATGAGGATGCTCTTCTTTGATCCTCAATACCTAGAAAGTACTTCAAACTACCTAAATCCTTGATCTTAAATTTCGTAACTAGGAATTTCTTCAGGTTTTGGATCTTTGATGAGTCATTTCCAGTCACTACATTATCGTTAATGTAGACAATCAATGATGTAACTAATTGTCATTTTCTCCTGACAAAGAGAGTGTGATCACTCTATGAGTAACCCATCCTCTTCACGGTTAGACTGAACCTCTCAAACCAAGCCCTGGGGTATGGGTTTTGGATCTTACTAGGCCCTAGGCCCAGGCAAGGCTTTTAGGGCTAGAACTAGGGTTAGGACTTGAGTCTAAGAATTTTGGTCTCACGAGTTGAATAAGAGTCGCCACCTATTTCATATAGGGAAATAGAACACGGATGGATAGAATAGGGACCTACGGTCTCGGTCGGAGTCTGGGTAAGTGATTCTTTTAAGCCTCGGGAAAGTGTTAGGCACCCCGGGACCCCCATTTAAGATGGGCGATACCTTAGACCCATACCGGGGTCAAGGGTTGTGTGTGTGCATCGGAGTAGCATAGGGATTAGCCCGGGGGCTAGGGTTACATAGCCAAGGAGGGTAAGGTTGCACTGGAGTGGCTAGGGTTGAGCTAATCAGGGTTAAGGCTGTTAACCATGGTTAGGGATGAGCACCGGAGTGGCTTAGGGTTAGTCGCGGAGGCTAGGGGAGTTAACCATGGTTAAGGCTGATTAACCATGGTTAAGAAAGTGCATCGAGAGTGGCTCTAAGTCAAGTTTAATATTTTGAATTTGTTTTCGGTATTTTTTTCAAGTGTTGGTTGATTCCTAGGTTTAGGGTTAACTAACTCGGGATAAGCTTAACCTAGTTAAGGTAAAGTCAGGATCTGAAAGGGGACCCAAAGACGATAGTACGGCCTAGACTAGCCTTCTACAAGGTCTGGGCCCACAAAAAGGCCCACTTACGGAATGTCTGGAATTGGCGGTAATCTCATTACTGTCAATTCCAGTTCTTTACAGAACTAGAATGTTGGCACTGGCATTACCGCTATTTCTAGGTTCTTTTGGAAAATGGCATTACAACCATGGGGAAGGGTAGGTGAGGTCACCAGAGGGTCCCTGGACCCTTAGGTTAGTTTAGAGGTCTATCGTAGACTTTGGGTTAGGCCTAGGAACTATCTACAGTAGGGGTTTTTGTTGAGTTAAAGAGAACTCCAGAATGTCGGTAAACTCAGTACCGATATTTTGGGGATCCTCTGGTTTTTCGAAAATCAGGCTAATGCCAGTGGACCTGGGGGACTGTGGATGATCAGTGACGATACAGGGGCCCTGGGGGTCTGAGTCCAAGCCCTGGAATGGACTAGGGGCACAAGATGAGGCGTGGAGCCTCTATTCTGAGCAAAGTTCAAAATGGCGGTAAACACAGAACAGATTGAGCCATAGCACTATCAATGCCTTCCCATGGACCAGGGATACTTTGGGAGAGAATTGAAATGCATGGGGTGAGCATCCTTGGGGAGCATGCCTTAGCTACCTTCTTTATGAGAGGTCCCTTTGCCCATGGAAGAGGACAAAGGGAACTCACTACTCTGTCAGAGGCACGATTAGTCCCTAGAATAGACCAAGGAGTGCAACAACAAGAAAAAAATAGAAAGATACTAGGGGAGGAGAAATCCTACCCTATTCTATGTAAGCTCCAAGGTATAAGAGATATAACAGCTAAGAGGGAGTGACCACATTGAGGAGGAAGGTCAAGGCACTTCCTCTAGTCCGAGATCACCTCTTAGGGGGTAAAAGGGTCGGAGTTCTTGGTCTTTCGGAGTTTCTACAGAGCCTTCTACAAGATTTTTGGCATCGGAGAATAACTTAAGGGAGGCTTGGTATTTACAGGCAAAGTCAAGGTTAGGGCATAGTTGTAAATCGGGGAGGGTTAGTTGGGACCTCAAAAAATGATTGAGAGTCAACCTGGGCAGCTCAGGAGGTGTATGAAATGTTCTGCGCAACTGTCCAGTAATGGCGGTAATTCCAGTACCGCCATTACAGGGATAGGTAAAAAGGAAACGGTGATAAAGGATTTACCGCAATTTCAGGATTTTTCTTGAGAAAGGGTCTGGCTAGTTTTTGAAAGCTTGCGGGTACTGTTTATTTTCACCAAAGATGAAATGTTCCATGGCCGACATTATCCAATCTTTTTTGAATTTGAATTTGGCGGGGCCCCTAGGGTTGGTTAGGGAATTTGGGCCTATGTTAAGGCCTATGGGATGTCTTGTTGCTGGTTTAGGCCTTGGGCCTCAGGTTTTGATTTTAACTGAGTCTTGGGCCTAAGGTTAGGTTTAGGGTGAAGGCTAGGCTAGGCTAGGCTAGGCTAGGTTAGGGCTAGGTCAAGATTAAATTAGGGTTAGGTCAGGCTAGGTTTGATGGACTTGGGCTTGGGCTTGGAGCACAGAAAGAGAGTAGGGTTGTAAAAATGGGATGCTTACAACTGACAAATAATTAGTTGAAGGCCAAAAAAGTAAGTAAACTCTTAAATCCGCAATATAGAAGCGTTACACCATATCAATCATTCAATCTGTAAAAGCGAATATTTTATTCTTAAGTTTAGGAGCAATTTAGACAAAATAAAACTCAAAAGACGAAAAGATAATTATTTGAAGTTCAAGGAAGTAAACAAACACTTCATTTCGCGATTTAGATGGTTTACACCAGATAAATCTGAAAAAACTAAAAAATTATTTTCATGCCTATGAGCAATTTTCAACAACATAAAACTCGAGAGACAAATAAAGAATTAGTTAAAGGTCAAGTAAGTAAGCAACCTCATGAATCCGCAAGGTCGATGGTTTACACCACATCAATCTATAAAAACACGAAAAAATGAATTCTCATGTCTATGAGCAATTTAGACAATACAAAACTTGAGAGACTGAAAGAGAAGTAGTTAAAGTTCAAACAAGTAAACAAACTCTGAATCTCGCGATGTAGATGGTTTACACAAGATAAAACTGCAACAATGAAAAGTTTATTCTCATGTCTAGAAACAATTTATACATTAAAAAACAAAGAGAACTCGTACAAGTTCAAGTAGGCAAACTCCTAAACACGTGATGTACATAGTTTAGACAAGATCAATCCGCAAAAATAAAAAATTATTCTATTGTCTAGGAGCAATTTAGACAACAAAAAGCACAAGAGACATACAAATAATTAGTTGAAGGTCAATTAAGTAAGTAAACTCTTATATCCTCAATGTAGATTAGTTACACCAGATCAATCTGCAAAAGCAAAAAATTTATTCTCATGTCTAGGAACAATTTAGCAACATAAAATTCAAGAGATTAAAAAGGTGAAGTAAGCAAACTCTTAAATCTGTAACGTAGATGGGTTACACTAGATCAATCTACAAAAGAAAAAATTTTATTCTCATGTGTAGAAGCAATTTAGCAGCATAAAACTAGAGAAACAAACAAAGTATTAATTGAAGGTAGTAAGTAAACTCTTAAATCCGCAAAGTAGATAGGTTACACCAGATCAATCTCCAAGCGAAAATTGTACTTTCAATCCCTTTAGTTTTATGTTCTACACCGCGGGATTACAAGTTTGCTTACTTCTTCGAACTTCAACTAATTCTCTTTCTTTGTCTCTAGTTTTATGTTTTTTAAATTGTTCCTAGACATGAGAATAGATTATTCTATTTTAACAGATTGATTTAGTGTAAACTATCTACATTGCGGGACTAAGAGTTTACTTACTTTCAGTCTCTTAAATTTTGTGTTCTTTAAACCGCAATGTAAATGGGTTACACCAGATCAATCTGCTAACGTCGAAATTTTGTTTCATGTCGAGGAGCAATTTAGACAACATTATATTCGAGAGACAAAAAGAGAACTAGTTGAAGTTAAAGGAAATAAACAAAATTTAATCCCGCGATTTAGATGGTTTACACTAGATCAATTTGCGAAAGCAAAAATTTTATTCGTATGACTAGGGGCAGTTTAGAACAAAGTAAAACTCGGAAGACAGAAACATAATTATCTGAAGTTCAAATAAGTAAACAAACTCCTAATTTGCAAGTCAAATGGTTTAACACCAGATCAGTCTGCAATAATCAATAATTTATTATCAGGTCTTAAAGCAATTTTGACAATATAAAAATTGAGAGATAGATAAAGAATTAGTTGCAGGTCAAATAAATAAGCAACCTTTTGACTTCGTAAGGTAAATGGTTACACTAAATCAATCTGCAAAAAAACGAAAAAATGTATTCTCATATCTAGGAGCAATTAGGACAACATAAAATCAACAGACAAAAATAGAATTAGTTATAGTTCAAGAAATTAAACAAACTCTTAAACACGTGATGTAGATGATTTATATAGTTAACATGTAAAAACAAAAAATTTATTCCCATATCTTGGAGTAATTTAAACAACAAAAAACTCGAGAGACGGACAAATAATTAGTTGAAGGCAAGTAAGCAAGCAAACTCTTAAATCGACAATGTAGATGTGTTGAACTAGATCAATCTACTAAAACAAAAAATTTATTATCACGTCTAGTAACAATTTAAATAACATAAAACTCGAGAGATAGAAAGTAAGCAAACTCTTAAGCGCACGACATAAAATGTTTATACAAAATCAATTTGCTAAGTAAAAAATTTATTATCATGTATATTTGCAATTTAAAAAACATAAACTAAAGAGACAGAAGTAAGCAAACTCATAATCCCGCAATGTAGATGGTTTACGCCAAATTAATTTATTAAAGTGAAAAAAATTATGTTCATTCTAGGAATAATTTAGAGAACATAAAAATAGAGACAGAGAATTAGTTGAAGTTTAAAAAAGCAAGCAAACTCTCAATCATGCGATGTACAAGGTTTAAACTAGATCAATTTGAAAAAAAGTGAAAAATTAAACCTCATGTCTAGGATAAATTTAGACAACATAAAGCTCGAGATAGAAAAATAATAAGTCAAAGTTCAAATAAGTAAACAAACTCTGAATCCTATAATATAGATAGTTTACACCTGATATATCTGCAAAGGCGAAAAATGTATTCTCATGTCTTGAGCAATTTAGACAATAAAACATACGAGAGATTGAAAACAAATTAGTTGAAGTTCAAATAAATAAGAAAACTCTTAAACCCCGGGATATAAATGGTTTACATTAAATCAATTTGCAGGAAAAAAAATTATTATCATGTTTAGGAGCAATTTAGATAACACAAAACTCGAGATAAAAACAAGATTTTAGTTGGAGGTCAAGTAAAAACAAAATTCGAAATGTAGACAGGTAACATAAAATATATGTATATGTATATATATATATATATATATATATATATATGAAAAAGTTAAAAAAAAATAGTCTAATGTCTAGAAGCAATTTAGACAACATAAAACTCGAGATACATAAAGTAAGCAAACTCTTAATCCCGTAATATAAATGGTTCACTCCAAATAAATATACTAAAGAAAAAAAGATATTCACATGTCTACGTGCAATTGAGAGAACATAAAACTTGAGAGATAGTAGAAAACTTAGTTGAAGTTCAGGGAAGTAAGCAAACTCTTAATCCCATGATGCACATGGTTTACACCAAATCAATCTGTAAATGCAAAAAATTTATTCTCATGTAAAGAAGCAATTTAGAAAATATAAAACTCGAGAATAGAAATAAAATTAGTTAAAGTTCAAGGAAGTAAACAAACTATTAATCGTGCGACGTAGATGGTTTACAACATATCAATTTGCAAAAGCAAAAAAATTATTCTTATGTCTAGGAGTAATTTAGATAATATAAAATTTGATAGACAAAAGGAAAATTAGTTGAAGTTTAAGGAGGCAGACAAACTCTTAATCCCGCGATGTAGAGGGTTTATACAAAATCAATATGCAAAAGCAAAAATTTATTCTCATGTCTAAGAGGAATTTAGACAACATTAAACTCGAGAGAGAGAGATAGAAATAGTTTATGTTCACGTTAATAAGCAAATTCTTACACATGATGTAGATGGTTTACACCAGATCAATATGTAAAAGCCAAAAATTTACATATGTCTGATCAATTTACACAACATGTACACTCACCTCACCCCTCCTTTTTGCAGGGTGTGTGGTTATTGGCTTGAGTTGAGATTGGGGTTGTTTGTGTGTGGTGTGGATGAGTGTGTGTTGGTTATCAAAAACAAAAATTACAAAACATACAACTCCAGACATAGAAAGAGAATTAATTAAAGTACAAGGAAGTAAGCAAACTCTAAATCCCGATGTAAATGATTTACACATGATCAATCTGCAAATGCAAAAATTTATTCTTATATCTAAGAGCAATTTAGAGACCATAAAACTCAAGAAATAGAAAGAGAATTAGTTCAAATTCCAGTAAATATGCAAACTCTTAAACCCGCGATGTATTTGGTTTACACCAGATCAATCTGGAAAAATGGAAAAAAATTCTCAAGTCTAGAAGCAATTTAAACAATATAAAAGTTGAGAGACGGAAAAAGAGAATTAGTTAAAGTTCAAGAAATTAAGCCAACTCTTAAACCGATGATGTAGATGGTTTACAAATATCAACCAGCAAAAATTAAAAAAATATTCTTATATCTAAGAATAATTTAAACAATATAAACCCGAGAGACGGACAAAGTGATTAAAAAATTGTGCTAATATTTAGGAACAATTGAGAGAATATGAAAATAGAGATAGAAAGAGAATTAGTTGAAGTACAAGGAAGTAAACAAACTCTTAATCCTGCCTTGTAGAAGGTTTAATCTAGATCAATTTGAAAAAAGTGAAAAATGTATCCTCATGTTTAGGAGAAATTTAGACAACATAACACTCAAGAAATAGAAAAATAATAAGTCAAAGTTCAAAGAATAAACAAACCTTGCATCCTGCAATGTAATATGTTTACACCTGATAAGTCTGTAAAAGTGAAAATGTATTCTAATGTCTAGGAGCAATTTAGATAATAGAACACACAAGAGACAAAAAACGAATTAGTTGAAGTTCAAGTAAATAAGCACTCATAAACCCGCGATGTAAATGTTTTATATTAAATCAATATGCAAAAAACAAATTATTATCATGTTTAGGAGCAATTTAGATAACCCAAAACTCGAGATACAGTCAATGATTTAGTTTAAGGTCAAGTAAGCAAACTCTTTAATTCGCAATGTAGACAGGTTACAACATAAAATTCGAGAGACAGAAAGTAAAACTTGAAAGATAGTAATAGATTTAATTGAAGTTTCAGGAAGTAAACAAACTCTTAATCCCACGATATACATGGTTTACACCAAATTAATCTGTAAATGAGAAAAATTTATTCGCATGTAAAGGTGCCATTTAGAAGACATAAAACTCGAGAATAGAAATAGAATTGGTTAAAATTCAAGTAAGCGAACTTTTAATCGTTCAATGTAGATGGTTTACAACAAATCAATTTGCAAAAAAGAAAAATTTATTCATGTCTAGGAGTATATAACAGAAAATTTGAGTGAAGAAAAGAAAATTAGTTGAAGTTTAAAGAGGTAGGAAAATTCTTAATCCCGTGATGTAGAGGGTTTACACCAAATCAATCTGCAAAAGTAAAAATTTATTCTCATGTCTAAAAGGAATTTAGGCAACATCAAATCGAGAGGGAGAAAAGAATTAGTTTATGCTCATGTTAATAAGCAAGTCTTAAACCCACAACGTAGATGGTCACTCCAATCTCACCTTTCTTTTTTGAAGGGTGTGTGGTTATATGCTTGAGTTGAGATTGGGGCTGTGTGTGTGTGGTGAGTGTGTTGGTTATCAAAAAAAAAAAATTACACAACATAAAACTCGAGAGATAGAAAGAGAATTAGTTAAAGTTCAAAGAAGTAAGCAAACTCTTAATCTCGATATAGATGGTTTACACATGATCAATCTACAAATACGAAAATTTATTCACATGTCTAGGAGTAATTTAGAAAACATAAAACTCAAGAAACAAAAAGAGAATTAGATCAAATTCAAGTAAGCAAACTGTTAAACCCGCGATGTATTTGATTTACACCAGATCAATCTGGAAAAATGAAAAAAAATCTCAAGCCTAGAAGCAATTTAGGAAAATATAAAAGTCGAGATACGGAAAAAGAATTAATTGAACTTCAAGTAAATAAGAGAATTTTTAATCCCGCGATGTAGATCGTTTACATCAAACCAATCTGTTAAAGTTGAAATTTGTTGTCTCAGTAAAACAGTATTTTAGACAATATTAAACTCGAGATACATATAGAGAATTAGTTGAAGTTCAAGTAAGTAAGCAAACACTTAATCCCGAGATGTAGATGGTTTACACTACATCAATCTGCAAAAGAGAAATTTTTATTCTCATGTCTAAGAGAAATTTAGACAAAATAAAATTAGAAATACAAAATTAGAATTATTTGAATTTCATATAAGTAAACAAACTCCTAATCTCATGATTTAGATGGTTTACACCAAATCAATCGGCAAAAATCAAAAATTTATTCTCATGTCTTGGAGCAATTTCGATAACATAAAACTCGAGAGACAGACAAAGAATTAGTTGACAAACAAGTAACAAACCTCTTGAATTCGCAAGGTAGATGGGTTATACCAGATCAATCTGCAAAACAAACTAAAAAATTATTCTCATATATAGGAGCAATTTAAACTACATAAAACTCAATAGACAGAAAGAGAATTAGTTAAAGTTCAAGAAATTAAGCAAACTCTTAAACCCGTGATGTAGATGGTTTACACATCAACTTCCAAAAATTAAAAAATTATTCTGATATCTAAGAATAATTTAAACAACATAAAACTTGAGAGATGGATAAAGAATTAGTTGAAGGTCAAGTAAGTAAGCAAACTCTTAAATCCACAATGTAGATGTGTTAAACCAGATCAATCCACAAAAGCAAAAAATTTACTCTCATATCTAAAAACAATTTAGAAAACATAAAACTCGAGAGAAAGAAAGCAAACTCTTAATACTGAGATGTAAAATATTTAAATAAAATGAATCTGCTAAAATAAAAATTTATTATCATGTCTAGGTCCAATTTCAAGAACATAAAACTAAAGAGACAGAAAATAAGCAAACTCTTAATCCCGCGATGTAGATGGTTTAAACCATATTAAACAATTAAAGTGATAAAAAATTATGCTAATGTCTAGGCATAATTAGAGAACATAAAAATAGAGATAGAAATAGAATTAGTTGAAGTTCAAGGAAGGAAGTAAACTCTTAATCTTACCTTGTAGAAGGTTTAATCTAGATCAATTAGGAAAAAGTCAAAAATGTATCCTCATGTCTAGTAGAAATTTAGACAACATAAAACTCGAGAGATAGAAAAATAATAAGTCAAAGTTCAGAGAAGTAAACAAACTCTGAATCCTGCAATGTAGATGGTTTACACCTGATAAATCTGCAAAAGCGAAAATGTATTCTAATGTCTACGAGCAATTTAGACAATAAAACACAACAGAGACAAAAAACGAATTAGTTGAAGTTCAAGTAGTAAACAAACTCTTAAACCCACGATGTAAGATGTTTTACATTAAATCAATATGCAGAAAAAAAAATTATTATCATGTTTAAAAAAGCAATCTAGATACACAAAACTCGAGATGCAGCAATGATTTAGTTTAAGGTCAGTGGAGTAAGTAAACTCTTTATTTCGCAATGCGACGGGGTTATATATATACATATATAGATATAGATATATATGCAAAGTATCTACGTCGAGTAGCAATTTTGACAACATAAAACTCGAGATACAGAAAGTAAGTCAACTCCTAATCCTGTAATGTATATGGTTCACTCCAAATAATATACAAAAGTAAAAAATATATTCATATTTTTTGTCTAGTGCAATTGAGAGACATAAACTTGAAAGGTTAATAGATTTAGTTTGAAAGTTTCAAGAATAAGCAACTCTTAATCCCACAATGACCATTGGTTTCCACCAATACTCTTTTGATGGCAAAAAAATTTAGTCTATGTAAGGAAGCAATTTCGAAAACATAAAACGCGAAATAGAAATATCTTGGTTAAGTTCAAGGAAGTAAGCTAACTCTATTGTTCTATGTAGATGGGTTACACAGACAATTTGCAAAACAGAAAATTATTTCATATTTTTTAGGAGTAATTATATAAAGAAAATTCGGGATGACGAAAATAAAATGTTGAAGTTTTAAGGCAGTAGGGCAAACTCTTTACTCCCGCGATGTATAGGATTTACACCAAATCAATCTACAAAATCAAAATTTATTCTCAGTCTAAGAGGATTTTAGATAACCCTTAACTCGAGAGAAGAAAAATATGTATGTTCAAGTTCATAAGCAAAGTCTTAACTCACAATGTGATGGTTTGACCTAATCCCAAATTTACATGTCTGGATTCAATTGAC
>CM026555.1:13930639-14037073 GCA_015143295.1 Tetracentron sinense | reverse complement strand
CCAAAACACCCTGATCGCTTCTGGCGATCTGCTTGCGGGTGAGATAAAACTGCCGAGGACGACAGACGTAGTCCGGCCACTGCCACTGACAACGCATGGTGCTAACGGCACAGGAGGGCTATTAGATCTCCAACTATTTGGTCCCACTTGATTTCGAAAAGTAAGGTTCCCTTTTCGTCATTTTTCTTCCTCATTTTTATCACACATCATGGCCCCGCGATCCCGCGAATATACCTGACAGGAACGGTATGGTTAGGGGGTGTATATCCCAGGCATCGGGCCCGGCAACACTGTGCGATATTTTGCCAATGAGACTGAGATTAGGTTCCTCGGTGGCAGCTTCAACCACTGGCAAAATCCCCTTCTTATTAATTTATACGAGTTAGTAACTAATAACCTCTTAAGACCCATAAACACATAATTTTGTATTAATAGTTTAAATTCCGGGGTCGTTACATCTCCTCCCCTCCTTACAAAAATTTCTCCTCGACATTATATATACACGTAGTCATCAATAACTGAGGATAGTTGCTTCTAATGACATCTTCCAAGTTCCGTGTGGCTGTCCTCATGTCGATGTGTTCCCATAAAACTGTAACTAGCTTAAGCGTTTTGTTTCGTAACACCTGTTCCTTGCGGAACAAAATTATCACTGGCTTTTCCTTCAAAAGTTAAGTCCTCCTGACTTGAATTAGGTTCATATCGTATCATGTGCGAGGGATCATGTACATATTTTCCTCACATGGAATGTGAATACATTGTGAACCCCTTGCCAGCTCTGGTGGTACCGCCAAACGGTAGGCTACCCTCCTATTTTAGCCAAAATCTCAAAAGGTCCAATGAATCGCGGACTTAACTTTCCCCGCTTTCCGAATCGTACGAATACCTTTTGATGGAGAGATTTTCAAGAAGACTGGTCGCGACTTGAAACTCTAATTCCCGGCGCTTTTCATCTGCATAGCTTTTCTGCTCGACTTGTGCAGATAATAACCTCGATCGAATCAACTCGATCTTCTTGTTGTTTCTTGCTCCAACTCAGGTCCCAGTAAGTTTACGCTCCCCTACTTCAGTCCAACATACTGGTGACCGACACTCCTGCCATACAAGGCCTCGTAAGGAGCCATTTAATACTTGCCTGATAACTGGTATTATATCAAACTCGATCAATGGCAAGTGATCATCCCAGTTCCTTGAAAGTCCGACTGCAAAGTGACGCATCATATCTTCTAGAGTTTGTATTGATGCGCTACAGACTGTCCATCGTTTGCGGATGATAAGCTGTACTCATGTTTAGCTGCGTACCTAAAGCTTCTTGCAAGCTCCTCCAGAATCAGGAAGTAAATCGCGGATCGCGATCTGACACAATAGATACCCGGGCACACCATGCAGGCTTCACAATCTCCTTGATGTACAACTTGATAAATTTTCCAAGGTCATGGTATCCTTTATAGCAGAAAGTGAGCCGACTTCGTCAATCGATCAACTATCACCCAAACGGCATCATGACCACTCCTTTTTTTTGGTAACCCCACCACAAAATCCATCGTAATGTGCTCCCATTTCCACTCGGGAATAGGTAATGAATTTAACAATCCAGGTGGTTTCTGATGTTCTGCCTTGACTTGCTGACAAACAGGCATCGAGATACATACTCTGCAATTTCTCTCTTCATGCCGTTCCACCAGTAGTTATTCTTCATATCCTAGATACATCTTTGTACTTCCGGGTGCACCGTAAACGAGATCGATGTGCCTCATTGAGCAGTTCATTCTTCAACTCAGGATTTCTAGGCACACAGATTCGACCTTTGAATCGAAGTATTCCATCTTCAGATTCTTCAAAATCACCCATTTTTCCTTGAAGAATCTTATCTCTGATAACTTTGATCTCCTGATCTTCCAACTGTGCTTCTTGAATCTTTTGTAATAACACTGGCTTGGCCTGAATACTAGCCAACTTGGCACTATTACCCTGGACTCCTAGACTCAGATTCCAACTCTTGAATTCTTCGATCATCTTCCATCGCTCGGCCCTCATATATGCTACAGATCCAACTGTCTTTCTACTCAGGGCATCAGCAACCACGTTACCCTTACCAGGATGATATCGGATTACATAATCATAATCCTTCAAGAATTCCATCCAATCTACGCTGTCGCATATTGAGTTCCTTTTGGGAGAATAGATACTTTAAACTCTTGTGATCACTATAGATCACCAACTTCTCTCCATAAAGATAATGTCTCCAAATTTTTAGTGCGAATACTACCGCAGCTAACTCCAGGTCATGCGTGGGATAATTCCGTTCGTGAATCTTGAGTTGTCTCGAACCATAAGCAATGACCTTTTTATTTTGCATTAAGACACAACCGAGTCCCTTACTGGAAGCATCGCAATACACCTCAAATCCTCCAGATCCTGAGGTAGTTGTCAATACTGGAGCGGTTGTTAATCTCTTTTTTAATTCTTGAAAGCTTCACTCCCGAGATGCCGTCCATTCAAACTTCACATCTTTCTTAGTCATTCCGTTAATGGAGCTGCTATCTTCGAGAAACCTTGTACAAATCTGCGGTATTACCCAGCCAATCCCAGAAAACTTCGAATTTCAGTAACATGAATGCCTTGCCCAATCGGTTACTGCCTGAATCTTGGAAGGATCAACAGATATTCCATTTCTTAACACAATATGTCCAAGAAAGGTTACTTCTTCCATCCAAAACTCGCACTTGGAGAACTTAGCATACAGCTGATTATCTCTTAATGTCTTAGCGTAATCCTCAAAGTGCTCAGCGTGCTTCTCATGACTAGGTGAGTACACCAAGATATCATCAATAAATACCACAATAAACTGATCCAAGTACGGCCTGAAAAGACGATTCATCAACTCCATAAAGGCCGCAGGTGCATTTGTCAGTCCAAAAGGCATCACCAAGAACTCGTAGTGACCATACCGAGTTCGGAATGCTGTCTTTTGAATATACTTCTTCTTTGACCCTCAATTGGTGATAGCCGGATCGTAAATCAATCTTGGAAAACACTTGGGCGCCTTGCAACTGATCAAATAGATCATCGATCCTGGGGAGAGGATACTTATTTTTGATCGTCGCTTGATTCAGCAGACGATAATCTATACACAGACGCAGACTCCTGTCTTTCTTTCGGACAAATAGCACCGGTGCTCCCCATGGTGAAACACTAGGACGGATCAAGCCCTTATCTAATAGGTCTTGCAATTGAATCTTCAGTTCTTGCAACTCAGCCGGAGCCATCCGATACGGTGTTTTAGATATCGAGTCTACACCCGGAGTAACATCGATTGTAAAATCGATTTCTCTAGTAGGAGGGAGTCCTGGTAATTCATCAGGAAACACATCTCGAAACTCTCTGACCACATTTCTCGCACTTAAGCCCCAATCTTCCTGTAGACCCTTGGTTTTTCATGTCCTCGAACTTTCTTTTCCCAGTAAACTGCCGGTTATTCTCCTTTATCCAGGGCTTCCCAACTGTCCCTTTGCCTTTGCCAGCACTAGACTGTGCCAGTTCTTCATGCACTCGCTCTACTCTGAGTGCTCTATCTAATATCTCTGAGAAGGAGGTAAATCGTTGAGCTGCCAATTTCCCTCTGATAGTCGGCTTCAATCCTTCTTCAAATTTCTCAACCCTCCACTGCTCATCCTCGACAAATCTTGCAGCGAACCTCGAGAGTTGATTAAACTTTTGTTCATACTCGCTAACCGACATGTTTCCTTGGGTCAGCTGAAGAAACTCCATCTCTTTCCTCTTTTTCATTGACGCTGAAAAATAGCGCTCATAAAACAATTCAGTAAATCTTGCCCAAGTAACGGGCCTCTGATGCGGTGGAACTGTCCTTTCCACTGTGGTCCACCAATGTTCCGCTTCTCCTTCAAGTAGAAAGATAGCGAACTCGGGCTTGTCATTTTCTGGCAAAGACATAGCCCTAAAAACTTTTTCCAAACTTCTAATCCAGTTCTCCGCCTTCAGCGGATCAGTAGTGCCCGAAAAGGTCGACGGTCCAAGCCTCTTAAACTTCTCCAATCGGGTCACATTCCCATGCTCTGGCATGGTAGCAATGGGGATACGACTACCATTCCCATTTCCATTCATATTCTGGGCCTGTTGTTGCTGAATTAGGTTGACTAGGGCCGTGATAGCCTCGAATGCCCCAGCCAAGGTATTTTCGGGTGCTCATCGAGGTGGCATGATTCACTTATAATTATAAAGTAACGAACTTTTAATAATAAAATGAAACTGAAATGCACTGAGAATTCGATATCCAAAAACAGACATTTCATTCACTTCATCTTTAATATATACAAAGCAACACTGTACAGTATATAGTACACCAGCGTATACAAAACATCATGTAGCTGTACACACACAAAAAGTGATATAATGATGGAAAGATCGAGTAGGGCATCTATTATATCCCAAAATGCCAAAACAATATAGATGCACCACGCTCCTCCACCATGATCCTATACTTCGTACGTCTCAACCTCTATCGGTGAGACTGCTACACTACCCTCCTGCGGTGCCTGATCCTCTGTCTCAGGTCTAACCTCTCTCAAAATCCAATCAATCTCGCTCTTTCTTAGGGATTCGCGCATTGCTTGTGCGGTCAATCCCTTACGGAGTGGTTTTACCGCCTTTAGGTGTATAGTGCGGTAACACGACCATCCGCGTGACGTCTTCTCTGCATAGTCACCGCCCATTCAAACAGAGCTATCTCCCTCTTTGTGGGAATTCGGTGCGTCCTTGCCATTCCTGCACATGTACATATTCCAAATCAATGTCTGATTTCGAACATGACATGTACAACAATCACTCAACTAGGAATATCAAATAAATCTCTAAGGGATCGCCTATCCAACGGTTCCTAGGTGTATTATGCTCAAGTATGATTTGTGTGATGGTTATTGCTATTGGCTCTGATACCAATTGTGACGCCCCGAACCCGCGCCTAGGGAATCAAGTTCCGAGACGCGTGTCCGTTCGTCAAATCATGCAAGCGGAAGACTTTACCCGCAAAAATGCGGGAAATTTAAACATTTATCAAATGCTCCCAAAAAGCAAATAATACCTGTCATCACAATAGCCATCATACAAACCATATACCTGTATTATTTACATCAAGTTTGTTTTACAAAAGTAGGCGTCTCTATCACGCCAGGTACAACTTGTACAAGCTTCCAAAATGTCCAATTGGACTTTCCACTTACTGGTCAGCAGCTCCGAGATCTGCTGACACAAAAAGTCAGTGAGCTATGAAGCTCAATAAAACCACAATCCTTCTAAACTATTTTCCACATAATAACACGCATCAATAATGATATAATAAGCAGTTCAATTTGCATGTTACAGTAAAATAGAACAGTATATAATAAATTGTGACCCAAGGTCACTTAGGGTTACGTCACCCTAACAGAGGTTCCCGACCTCACATTACTTTCCAATTATGAGGTTCAGTTATGAATGTATTATATTACCAAATTATCGTTTCAATCATCAATCATGTTTCATTTCGAGTCCTAAGACTCTATTAATTGGCCACAGCCCACAAATGTTTAGCTTAAAGTCTCTAAATCATAACCAAAATACATTGAGTCATTTAGACTCACACACGCTGTTCCGGCTTTCACCCGAACATGACAAAACCTTGGGTATACCAACCCAACTCACCTGGAATCCGATGATTCCATACCGAACTATGAGTCCACCAACTCAAACAAATACACTAACCCTGAGTATACCAACTCAGACCACTTCGTATCCGAAGCTTACACACACAACATGGGCATTCACCCAATAAGAACATTTTTCCATTCAATTGACTGACCACATCTACCGTGTATTCGCCGCCATCGCCCTGGGTATCAGTTATGAAGGAACCCCGACCAACCTGCCTACCGTCATCTTCTGGCTAGTCTACGGAGGAACCCCGACATCTATACCAATGCCGACATCTCCTGACGTTCCACCAAGAAGGGACCACGATAGACACGGTGCCGACATCTTCTAACCCACCCAGAGAGGAACCCCGGACTATACACTATCTGATGTTTAGCCACTTTAAACTCCCTAGGACTCCGACATCTCCTGACTACCAGTCACGGAGGAACCACGAGCCATGCAGGACACCGCCACTCCTGACTTAGTCCAAGAGGCACCACGGACGACCTAGACAAACAGACCGACATCTCTCGACTATCAGTCACGGAGGAACCCCGGGCCTTACTGGGCACCGTCTCTCCTGACCTAGTCAAACAGGAACCACAGACTATACTTAACTCTGGTTAGATTTTCTAACCACAGGTTAACCCCAGTTAACCCAAGCCTCGCTTGATTAACTGAAATACTTGGGCCTCGCGCCCGTGAACCAACTCCGGTAACACACCGTCCCGTTAGGGAACGTTTCCAGGCTAATGGGTGTCTCCATAGCCTTACAAGACATGCAAAACAACTTTTCGTCACTCTAGGGTGGCGATACAATTTACCCGGGACCCGATTTGGGCTCCCCGAGGGACCACATAAAATCACAACATCATATAGGGGTCTTCGACCCTTTTTCATTCACGTCAAAAGACATGCATATACATTACATGAAATAATATAACAAAATAAGTGGAAAAGGAGAAGAAAAGAGAGGGGTTTTACCTGTTTCAAGCGTTTCGAGGCAACTAGAGTCAAAACGGACACCGCCAACGCGCTCGGAAGGATGATCAACCCCAAGGTAGAGCGCATGCAACTTTCTCTCTCAACTTTCTCTCTCTACCTTTTTCTCTTTCTCTCTCTACACGCAAAACGAGACGCCGGGGAGAAAATCAGACGCCGCCAACGCGTCGGGGACGTCGAAAAACCCTAAGGGGACCTCCCTTTCCCTTTCTCTCTCTTCCTTTCTCTCTCCTCTTTCTCTCTCTTCCTTTCTCTCTCCTCACTTTCTCTCTCTAAAGTGCTGTGTGGCAGCCTTCTGTCTCTGCAGAAAAATATAAGAGAATGAGGGTTTTAACCCTCCTTATATAATAGTAAGGGGTGGGATCATGTGCAACAGCACATGACCAATAATGTGTGGAGAGTTGACCGGTCAACTCATTTGACCGGTTGACTCTTTGACCAATTTTTTGAATTTTTCTGCATTTATGGTATTCAAAACCTTACTACATAGAGTCCGATTTTGACGAAACTTTAGGTGACCGAACTTGGGACAGTCCGACACCTACTGTAAAAATTCTGGGGAAAAATACTGAGTTTTGACAGCTGCACTTTAGTCCGGAAGAAAATTGCAAAACCCACTAATTTTCTGATTTCGGACACAAAACACGCTGTCGCTTCTTCGTTTGAGATAACTAACTGCCGAGACGACAGACATTAGTCCCCACGGCCAACTGACACGCATTAGTGCTAACTGCACGGATTTCTATTAGGATCTCCAACAGATATTGGGTCCCACTTGATTTCTGGAAATATGTAATTTTCTCATTTTTCTCAATTTTATCACACATAATGGCCCCGCGGTCCCGCGAAATGATACCTGACGGAACCGATATGGTAGGGGTGTGTCCCGGCAGTCGACCGGCACACTGTGTGCGAATTTTTGCCAAATGATACTGAGATTTCCTCGGTGCACTTCAACCCTGAGCAAAATCCCCTTCTTATTAATTTAACAATTAATTAACTAATTAACCTTCATTAAGGACCCATAAACACATAATTTTATTATATTAAAATTCCGGGTCGTTACAGAGACCATAGGTCTCACCCATGGACCAGAGGGTAAGACCATAGGTCTCGCCCACGGACCAGAGGATGAGACCATAGGTCTCACCCACGGACCAGATGGTAAGACCATGGGTCTTGTCCACGAACCAGAGGTCTCACCCGTGGTCTGGGTTAGATCCAGGACATGATATTTGATCCGTGAGGATTTATCCTCACGGATAGGACACATGTTAGCCTCTCGGAGGCTGACACTTCATATGATCCATGGGGATTTTACCCACGGATAGGACACGTGTCAGCCTCTCGGAGGCTAGCACCAAATATGATCCGTGGGGGTTTTATCCTCATGGATAGAACATGTGTCAGTCTGTCGGAGACACACTCAAAATTGGATCGTGAGGTTTTGTCCTCACGGATTGAACACATGTCAGTCTCTCGGAGACTAACACCAAGGGTTCATCCGTGAGGTTTTGTCTTCACAGATTAAACATGTGTCAGTCTCTCATAGACTAACACTAAAGGTTCATCCGTGAGGTTTCAGCCCTCACGGATCATACACGTGTCAGTCTTATGAAGGCCAACACTTAGGATTGAATCCGTGGGGGTTTAACCCTCACGGATGGGGCACGTGTCAGGCTCTCGGAGGCTGACACCAAATATGATACGTGGAGGTTTTATCCTCACGGATAGGACAGGTGTCAGCCTTTCAGAGGCTGACACCTAGGTTGGATCCATGAGGTTTCAACCCTCACGGATCATACACGTGTCAACCTTATGAAAGCCAACACTTAGGATTGAATCCGTGGAGTTTTAACCCTCACGGATGGGGTACGTGTCAGCCATTTGGAAGCTGTCACTTAGGGTGGATCCGTGAGGTTTATCCTCACGGATCAAACCCCACCTTGTTTAGCTAGGTGACATGATGTCAGCCATCAACATTTAATGCTGACAGCAAAAGGTTCCACGCGTGCCACATGCACACGTGAATCTAACCGTCTCTCCGAGAGACTGTGATCAGGTGTGTGCCATTGCACATACACTTGGGCAATGGACGGTGAGATTTCCCTGCCCATAGCGGGTTTAAGAGTTTGTTTACTTACTTGAACTTCAACTAATTTGTTTTTTGTCTCTCATGTGTTTTATTATCTAAATTGCTCCTAGACATTAGAATAAATTTTTCTCTTTTGCAGATTTATCAGTTTAAACCATTTACATTGCAGGATTTAGATTTTGTTTACTGCATTGAACTTTGACTTATTATTTTTCTATCTCGAGTTTTATGTTATCTAAATTTTTCCTTGACACGAGGATAAAATTTTCACTTTTTTTTCCAAATTGATATAGTTTAAACCTTCTACATCGCAAAATTAAGAGTTTGCTTACTTCCTTGAACTTCAACTAATTCTCTTTTTGTCTCTATTTTGATGTTCTTTAAATTGTTCCTAAACATAATTTATTTTAGTTTAATCGATTGATTTAGTGTAAACCATCTACATTGCATGATTAAGAGTTTGCTTACTTTCTGTCTCTTTAGTTTTATGTTATTTAAATTGCACCTAGACATGATAATAATTTTTTTACTTTAGCAGATTGAATTTGTGTAAACATTTTATATCGCGGGATTAAGAGTTTACTTACTTTCTGTATCTTCTGTTTTATGTTATTTAAATTGCTACTAGACATAAGAATTAGTTTTTCGCTTTAATAGATTGATCTAGTTTAACACATCTATATTGTCGATTTAATAGTTTGCTTGCTTACTTGACATTCAACTAATTCTTTGTCTGTATATTGAGTTTTATGTTGATTAAATTACTCCAAGATATGATAATAATTTTTTTGTTTTTGTAGGTTGATCTGTATAAACCATCTACATCACAGGTTTAAGAGTTTGCTTAATTTTTTGAAAACCTTAACTAATTCTCGTTCTGTTGCTTGAGTTTTATGTTGTCTAAATTGCTCCTAGACATGACAATAATTTTATTTGTTTTTTTACAGATTTATTTGGTGTAACTCATCTACCTTATGAATTCAAAAGGTTGCTTACTTACTTTACTTTCAACTAATTATTTGTCTCTCTCGAATTTTATGTTATCGAAATTGCTCCAAGAAAACAGAATAATTTTTAAAATTTTTGCAGATTGATCTGGTGCAAACAATCTAAATTGCTAGATTAGGAGTTTGTTTACTTATTTGAACTTCAAATAATTTTGTTTCTACATGTCTAGTTATATTGTCTAAATTGCTCCTATGCATTAGAATAAATTTTTTGCTTTTGCAGATTGATACTCGTAAACCATCTCCATCATGGGATTAAGTGTTTGCTTACTTCGTTGAACTTTAACTACTTTTTATGTATGTGGAGTTAATATTGTCTAAATTGGTCTTTGACATTCTAAGCACCCAATTTTTACACCTCTTCCTAACCATGGTTAAAAGATTTAACCATAGTTAGCCTCAAGGCCTAAATCCGTAGCGAAACAGCCATGGGACGAAACATTGTCCCATAACCAAAGCCAGACCATGAGGGGAGACAAAGCCCAAAAAATTCAAATTTTCTAAATGTCGGTAATCAATTTACCGACATTTCCTTTTAGGGAAAAATTCATACCGCATGCGAGGCAAATGTCAACAGGACAAACCTATTTTTAGTAAAAAATCAGTAATGGCGGTAATTCTTTTACTGTCATTACCAATGTTGCCTCGCAGGGGAATGACGGTACTGGAATTACTGTAATTCCTGAAACATGTGTGAAAGCAAGCTCTGCACTACCCAGTGCAATCCAATCGCTCTCTGACCTTCCCAACCATCCTCATACGAATCCCCTTTGTGTCTTAAGCCTCTCTACCCTATAAATACCACCTTTACCCCAAGCTTTCTCTTCCGGCCAAGAAATCCCAGAACGAGTCCCTGTAAAAAAGTCTAGAATACCAACACCTTAGCTTACAAGCCTGGTAGGAACTACAAGAGAGCCCATGCCACTAAGCTCTAACCCCAAGCGCGGAGTTCAAGACCTAAGGAAGTGCATTGGCCTTTCTCCTCGGTACGATCACTCCCTCTTGGTTGGTACCTCACCCATTTCCCTTGGAGCTTGAGGAATAGCATCAGATCAGGGGGAGGTCCCTCTCTCAACATATTTTTTCTTTCTTTCATAATCCCCCTGGTCTAGTTCCAGGGATTCCCATCTGCTATTGTCTCTAAGGAGAGTGGTCCCCTTTCTTTCCCCATAGCAAGGGGACCCTCTTAAAAGAGAATATTGATGATAGATGAAGTCTAACTAGGTGAGTTAATTCCCAGGGTACTTCAGAGTATCCCCTGCCCGTGGGGAAGGCCCTGGTTACACCATGACTCTTGTTTAGGGGAAGAAACTGATTTCTGGAAAAAATCCAGAATGGCGGTAATCTCAGTACTGCCATTCTGGACTGCACTCATTTTGAGTGGCTCTTTGGCCATTTTTGATCCCCCAGGCCTTCAAGAATCACCCCTGACCTTCCCCTAGCCTCTAAATCCCTTGTCATTGGCCATCATTGTGAAATTTGGAAAATCTCCAAAATGATGGAACTGTGTTTACCGCCATTCTGGACTATTGCAATTATAGTGGCATTAAGCTATTCCCTAGGATGCTTTGGTCCATTCCAGGACCTTGAGGAGGTCCCTGAGACCCTCCCCTACCTTCCTTAACCACTCTAGGCCTAGCCAGGCCCCTGACCAAGGCTAATTTGCTCCAAAATTGAGATAATCTTAATGTCGATATACTGTTTACCTACATTAGGGGATTTATTCTATTATGATGGAAACCCTCCACTGTGGGCCCAATCCAGATCAGGCCTAGACTAGACCCCAACACCTTCCTAAGAGTCCCTTGACCCTCTGGAGTTTCCCCCTACCTCTCACCATGGCTGCAAAGTCACTGTTCCAAAAAAAATATGGAAATGGCGGAAATCGCATTACCGCCATTTTCAATTTGTGACAGATTGGAATTGGCGGTACTATGATTCCTGCCAATTCCAGTCTCAATGGAACAGAGGCCTTGCATAGGGCCCAGACCTTGTTAGAGGTCATTCTAGGCCCTGCTCAGCTCCCTGGGCCCTCACTTTAGACCCTAACCAGACTCAGACCTTAACTAGGGTTAAGCTTAACCCCAATTAGTTAAACCTTGACCTAGGTTAACCCTCTTAACTTGGAAAAATCCCAAAAAACCTAATACAAAAAAGATCAAAAATCTGACCTTGGTCATTCCTAACCATGGTTAACAGCCTTAACCATGGTTGACTCACCCATAACCTTGGTTAACCAATTTAATCATGCTTAAAACTCCCTTTAGCCACTCCGGTGCAATCTCAGTCTCCTCGGCTAACCAACCCTAGCCTCTAGGCTCACCCTAGACTTCGAGCTAACCTTAAGCCACTCCGGTACACACTTGGGCTCCCCGGCCAATCAAGCATAGCCTCCGGGCTGACCCTAGCCACTCCGGTGCACACACACACCCCCTAACCCCTGTACGAGTTAAAGTACCCCAAACTACACTCGGTTTGATCCCGTTTCAATGGGTATATAGGCAGCCCAACCCTAGGTTCAACCCTAGTCTAGGCTTTTCTTTCTTGTATTAACATAATCTAAATACTTAGGCATTTTTACTAATTTTGGGTATAATTTGGCTTAAGCCTAGGGAGTAGGTAACCGTATTAGACGGAGGTCCCGGGGTGCCTAACCCCTTTCCCGGTGTTGATGATGGTTATTGAAAAGCTTGGTTTATGAGATTTAAATTTAATAGTATTGTTTATGATCTAATAAAATAATGACACGTGGCTCAATAAGGCATTCTGACATATTACATACTGAAAATCCTCCTTTGAGATTTAGTTAACAAAATTCCATGAAAGATAGATAGATTAAGCTATCAACATGTTTATCTGATAATGATAATTTTGGTCATTAATGATCACTGATAAATAATATTTGATGTTTTCAGGCTCTTATGCTCTTAGTTCTTATAAAGGATTCTGCTCCTTGATGACATTTTGACCTCTATGTCACTGATGAGGATTGTAACCATTGCGCTTTTAACGCTCTTGATGCTGATTCAGGCTTTAACGCCTTTGATGCTAATTCAGGCTTTAATACCTTTGGTGCTGATTCAGGCTTTAACGCCTTTGGACAATGATTTGGGCCTTAAACGCCTTTGACGATCGATATGGCTTCCGTGCCCCTCTTTTGCTCTCAACGCCTTTCTGATGATAAGGGGTATGGTATGGATTAGTACCTCCCTGTATACCTTTCTGATGACCTATACCAGAAAGAGATTTGCTTTATCAGGGATGAATTGTATGAATTGTTACCTCCCCGTAGGAATGGGTGTGGCTGTTTCCCATCATTACGTATTCTAGTGAAGCATGAATTACTTCCTGGGTTGACAGTCAGGGAGAAAGCATTGGGGATGAATTTTTCCTCAGTTTCTCTTAAGGCCTGACTGGATGGGTGTTTTCGTCCAGCACCTCCATTTTCCTTATTGGACTTGAGATGATTATTATTATTATTATTACTTAGAGGAGTATTGCTGTTTGAACACTTATATATTACCTCAAAAGGACAGTACACCATGAAAGCGTATGACTTGCTTTCATGATGTAGTTACCAACCCCTTTGGGAGAGGATGATGAGTTGTGGTTTGGTGGGTTTAGATAGAATTTGTTAAAGGATGAGTATAATGAATACTGCTTTTAACCGTTGAAGAATATATCCGAAAGCTTTGGTCATAAAAGTTTATTAAAGGAGTTATAGTGAAAAACGCCTTTATCTTGACAAAATCCAATATTTTCTCTCTAAAGTCGGTTACAAAAATGGTTATGACAGTTGTACAAGTTAGTTATGATTTCTGTTTGATCACCTATAAATAGAGGTGACCCTCTCTTGTTGGAGAGAGATTTTCCCTGTTTCTAATAAGATTTCTAGGGAAATAAGATTTTCTTGATTTTCAACAAGGATTTACAGAGAGAGAAAGTAAATGATTTATGAAGAAAAGTCCTTTGTCACCATACTTCACTGTTTCTTTCTTTTCTCCCTCTGAATCACTTTCTTCTTTCTTCCCCTTCTTCTTTGTATTGATCTCTGAATCATTTATTTCAAAATAACTCAATTTAGAACGGTCTGGATAACAGATTTAGGCTAGATTGAGGTTGCAGTGAATCCCATCACTTCAAAAATCAAAATCACTCCTCTACACCCGGGAATTAATCAAATTGCTTATCCTAACTCTAATCGAGAACAATAGTCTTAATCTAAACCCGGGTCCTACTCCCCCAGATAAATAGGTGGTGACTCTTAGTCAACCCCATGTGAGACCTCTAGGTTTATTTTAGCGTCATTCCTACGTAGGCCCCGGCCTGGGAAGGAAATGCGGCAAAATCCCGTGCACACGGACATGAGAACAAATTTTTTACTTTGACAAATTGATTTGATCTAAACTATCTACATTGCGGGAATAAAAATTTGCTTACTTGAAGTTCAAATAATTCTTTTTTTGTCACTCGACTTTTATATTGTCTAAATTGCTTTTATATATGAGAATAAAATTTTCATTTTTTCTGATTAATCTGGATTGAATCATCTATATCTCAGGTTTTAGAGTTTGCTTACTTACTTGAACTTGAACTAATTCTCTTTCTGTCTCTCGAGTTTATATTCTATAAATTGCTCTTAGACTTGAGAATAATTATTTCGCATTTGTAGATTGAAAATGTGTAAACTATCTACATCACAGGATTAAGAGTTTGCTTACTTCCTTGAATTTTAATTAATTCTCTTTTTATGTCTTGAGTTTTATGTTGCGTAAATTGATCATAGACATTTGTAAATTTTTTGCTTTTACAAATTGATATGATGTAAACCATTTACATTGTGGGTTTAAGACTTTGCTTATTAACGAGAGCATAAACTAATTCTTTTTCTTTCTCTCGAGTTTAATGTTGTCTAAATTCCTCTTAGACATGAGAATAAATTTTTGATTTTGTAGATTGATCTGGTTTAATTCCTGTACATCGCGGGATTAAGAGTTTGCCTACTTCCTTAAACTTCAACTAATTTTCTTTTCATTTCTCGAATTTTTTGTTATATAAATTACTCGTAGGCATATGAATAAATTTTTCTTTGTGCAGATTGATATGTTGTAAACCATCTACATTAAACGATTAAGAGTTTGCTTACTTCCTTAAACTTTAACCAATTCTATTTTTATTCTTGAGTTTTATGTTTTCTAAATTGCTCATTTACATGAGAATAAATTTTTAGCATTTAGAGATTAATTTCGTGTAAGTACATCGTGGGATTAAGAGTTTGCTTACGTCATTGAACTTCAACTAAATCTATTACTATATTTCAAGTTTTATGTTCTCTCAATTGCACCTAGACACGTGAATATATTTTTACTTTAGTATATTGATTTGTAGTGAACTATTTACAATACGGGATTAGGAGTTTGCTTATTTTCTATCTCTCCAGTTTTACGTTGTCTAAATTGTTACTAGATATTAGAATAAATTTCTTATTTTTGTATACATATATATAGCTGATGTAACCCTTCTACATTGCGAATTAAAGAGTTTGACTTGACCTTAAACAAAATCATTGTCTGTATCCCGAGTTTTGTCTTATCTAAATTGCTCCTAAACATGATTATAATTTTTTTTCTGCATATTGATTTAATGTAAAACATTTACATCGCAGGTTTAAGAGTTTGCTTATTTGAACTTCAACTAATTTGTTTTTTGTCTCTCATGTGCTTTATTGTCTAAATTGATCCTAGAAATTAGAATACATTTTCGCTTTTGCAGATTTATCAGGTGTGAACCATCTACAATGCAAGATTTAGAGTTTGTTTACTTCTTTGAACTTTGACTTATTATTTTTCTCTCTCGAGTTTTATGTTGTCTAAATTTCTCCTAGACATGAGGATACATTTTTCACTTTTTCCAAATTGATATAGTTTAAACCTTTTACATCGCTGGATTAAGAGTTTGCTTACTTCCTTGAACTTCAACTAATTCTCTTTTTGTCTCTATTTTTATGTTTTATAAATTGTTTCTAGACATGAGCATAATTTTTTTTAGTTTAATCGATTGATTTAGTGTAAACCATCTACATCGCAGGATTAAGAGTTTGCCTACTTTCTGTCTCTTTAGTTTTATGTTCTTATAATTGGACCAAGACACGATAATAATTTTGTTTACTTTAGCAAATTGATTTTGTGTAAACATTTTATATCGCTGGATTAAGAGTTTGCTTACTTTCTGTATCTCCAGTTTTATGTTATTTAAATTGCTACTAGATGTAATAAATTTTTTGCTTTAATAGATTGATATAGTTTAACACATCTACATTGTCAATTTAATAGTTTGCTTGCTTACTTGACATTCAACTAATTCTTTGTCCGTATATCGAGTTTTATGTTGATTAAATTACTCCAAGATATGATAATAATTTTTTTTTTGCAGGTTGATCTGTAAAAATCATCTACATCACGGGTTTAAGATTTTGCTTAATTTCTTAAAACCTTAACTAATTCTCTTTCTGTCTCTTGAGTTTTATGTTGTCTAAATTATTCCTAGACATTAAAATAATTTTATTTGTTTTTTTACAGATTTATTTGGTGTAACCCATCTACCTTATGAATTCAATAGGTTGCTTACTTGCTTTACTTTCAACTAATTATTTGTCTGTCTCTCGAGTTTTATGTGATCGAAATTGCTCCAAGACAAATGAATAATTTTTTTTTTGCCAATTTATCTCGTGTAAACAATCTAAATTGCTAGAGTAGGAGTTTATTTACTTATTTGAACTTCAAATAATTTTGTTTCTGTATGTCTAGTTTTATTGTCTAAATTGCTCCTAGACATTAGAATAAAATTTTCGTTTTTGCAGATTGATCGAGTGTAAACCATCTATATCACGGGATTAAGTGTTTGCTTACTTCGTTGAACTTTAACTACTTCTTTTTATGTCTCTCGAGCTTACTATTGTCTAAATTGGTCTTTGACAGTCTAGCACCCAATTTTTACCTCTTCCTAACCATGGTTAAAAGCTTTAACCATAGTTAGCCTGCCTAACCCTAACCCTAACCATGGTCCAATCCTAGGCCTAAATCTTGTTCAAGCCCTAAAAGTCTAACCTGGGCCTAGGGCCCAGTAAGATCCATAACCCAGGCCCCAGGGCCTAAATCCATAGCTAAACAGCCATTGGGCGAAACATGGGCCCATAACCCAAGCCAGACCCCGAGGGTCGACAAAGCCCAAAAAATTCAAAATTTCTAAATGTCGGTAATCAATTTACCAACATTTTCTTTTAGGGAAAATTTTGTACCGCGTGCGAGGCAAATGTCAACGGGACAGACCTATTTTTAGGAAAAAAGTATTGGCGGTAATTCCTTTACCACCATTACCAATGTTGCCTCGCAGGGGAATGTCGGTACTAGAATTATCGTCATTCCTGAAACTTGTGTGAAAGCAATCTCTACACGCCCCCTGTGCAATCCAATTGCTCCTGACCACCCTCTGATCTTCCCAACTATCCTCATACGAATCCCCTTTCTGTCCCAAGCCTCTCTACCCTATAAAAACCACCTTTATCCCAAGCTTTCTCTTCAGGCCAAGAAATCCAGAACGAATCCCTTTAAAAAAGTCTAGAATACCAAGACCTTAGCTTCCAAGCCTGGTAGGCACTACAAGAGAGCCCAGACCACTAAGCTCTAACCCCAGGCGCGAATTTCGGGACCTAAGGAAGTGCTTTAGCCTTTCTCCTCAGTACGGTCACTCCCTCTTGGTTGGTACCTCACCCATATCCCTTGGAGCTTCAGGAATAACATCTAATCGGGGGTAGGTCATCTCTCAGCAATTTTTTCTTTCTTTCATAATCCCCTTGGTCCAGTTCCAGGGATTCCCATTTGCTATTGTCTCTAAGGAGAGTGGTCCCCCCTTGCTTTCCCTATAACAAGGGGACCCTCTTGAAAGAGAATATTGATGATAAATGAAGTCTAACTAGGTGAGTTAATTCCCAGGGTACTTCAGAGTATCCCAAGTCCGTGGGGAAGGCTCTGGATAAACCATGACTCTTGGATAGGGGAAGAAACTGATTTCAGGAAGAAATCCGGAACGACGGTAATCTTAGTACCGCCATTCTGGACTGCACTCATTTTGATGGCTCTTTATCCATTTTTGATAGCCCCTGGTCGATTCCAAGGCTTGATTACAGTCCCCCAGGCGTTCAAGAAGCACCCTTGACCTTCCCCTAGCCTCCAAACCCCTTGTCATTGGTCATTATTGCGAAATTTGGAAAATCTCGAGAATAATGGGTACTGTGTTTGTCGCCATTCTGGACTATTGCAATTACAGTGGCATTAAGCCCTTCCCTAGGATGCTTTGGTCCATTCTAGGACCTTGAGGAGGTCCCTAAGACCCACCCCTATCTTCCTTGACCACTCTAGGCCTAGCCAGCCCCTGACCATGACTAATTTGCTCCAAAATTGAGAGAATCCCAAAATGTCGGTATACTGTTTACCGACATTAGGGGATTTATTCTATTATGATGGAAACCCTCCACTGTGGGCCCAATCTAGACCAGGCCTAGACTATATCCCAACACCTTCCTAAGAGTCCCTTGACCCTCTGGAGCTTCCCCTTACCTCTCACCATGGCTGCAAAGACACTGTTCCAAAAAAATATGGAAATAATGGAAATCGCATTACTGCCATTTACAATCTGTGAAAGATTGGAATTGGCGGTACTGTGATTCCCGCCAATTCCAATCTCAATGGAACAGGGACCTTGCACAAGGCCCAGACCTTGTTGGAGGTCATTCTAGGACCTGCTCTGCTCCATGGGCCCTCACTCCAGACCCTAACTAGACACAAACCATAACCAGGGTTAAGCTTAACCTTAGTTAGTTAAACCTTGACCAAGGTTAACCCTCTTAACTTGGAAAAATCACAAAAAACCTGAAAAATACAAAAAAGACCAAAAATCTGACCTTGGTCATTCCTAACCACAGTTAATAGCCTTAACAATGGTTAACTCACCCCTAACCTTAGTTAATCAATTTAACCATGGTTAAAACTCCCTTTAGTCACTCCGGTGCAATCTCAGCCTCCTTGGCTAACCAACCCTAGCCTCCGGGCTCACTCTAGTCTCTGGGCTAACCTTAAGCCACTCCAGTGCACAGTTGGCCTCCCCGGCCAATCATTATCAACCATAGCCTCCGGGCTAACCCTAGCCACTCACACACACACCTTAACCCCGGTACGGGTTAAAGTACCCCAAACTGCACTCGGTCTGTTCCGTTCCAACGGGTTTGTAGGCAGCCCAACCTTGGGTCTGACCCTAGTCTAGGCTTTTCTTTCTTGTATTAACATAATCTAGTTGTTAGGCGTTTTTACTAATTTTGGGTATAATTTGGCTTAAGCCCATGTGAGACCTCTAGGGTCATTTTATCATCGTTCCGTCGCAGGGCCCGACCCGGGAAGGAAAGGCGGTAATATCCCGCGCTCACAGACATGAGAACAAATTTTTTACTTTAACACATTGATTTGATGTAAACTATCTACATCGCGGGATTAAGAATTTGCTTACTTGTAGTTCAATTAATTCTTTTCTGTCTCTCGACTTTTATATTGTCAAATTGCTTTTATATATGAGAATAAAATTTTCATTTTTTAAGATTAATCTGGTGTAATATCGCATGTTTAAGAGTTTGCTTACTTACTTGAACTTGTACTAATTCTCTTTCTGTCTCTCGAGTTTTATGTTCTCTAAATTGCTCTTAGACGTGAGAATAATTATTTCCCATTTGTAGATTGATAATGTGTAAACCATCTACATCGCGGGATTAAAAGTTTGCTTACTTCCTTGAACTTTAACCAATTCTCTTTTTATGTCTCGAGTTTTATGTTGTGTGAATTGATCCCAGACATGTAAATTTTTGGCTTTTACAGATTGATCTGGTGTAAACCATCTACATTGTTGGTTTAAGACTTCGCTTATTAACTTGAACATACACTAATTCTTTTTCTTTCTCTCGAGTTTAATGTTATTTAAATTCCTCTTAGACATGAGAATAAATTTTTGATTTTGTAGATTGATCTGGTGTAAATCCTATACATCGCGGGATTAAGAGTTTGCCCTACTTCCTTAAACTTCAACTAATTTTCTTTTCATCACTCAAATTCTCTATTATATAAATTACTCCTAGACATATGAATAAATTTTTCTTTTTTGCAAATTGATCTGTTGTAAACCATCTACATCGAACGATTAAGAGTTAGCTTACTTCCTTGAACTTTAGCCAATTCTATTTCTATTCTCGAGTTTTATGTTTTCTAAATTGCTCCTTTACATGAGAATAAATTTTTCGCATTTATAGATTAATTTGGTGTAAACCATGTACATTGTGGGATTAAGAGTTTGCTTACTTCCTTGAACTTCAACTAAATCTATTACTATCTTTCAAGTTTTATGTTCTCTCAATTGCACCTAGACATGTGAATATATTTTTTACTTTTGTGTATTGATTTAGAGTGAACCATATACATTACGGGATTAGGAGTTTGCTTACTTTCTCTCTCTCGAGTTTTATGTTGTCAAAATTGCTACTCGACATTAGAATAAATTTCTTACTTTTGCATATATATATATATATATATATATATATATAACCCATCTACATTGCGAAATAAAGAGTTTACTTACTTACTTGACCTTAAACTAAATCATTGTCTGTATCTCGAGTTTTGTGTTATCTAAATTGCTCTTAAACATGATAATAATTTTTTTTCTGCATATTGATTTAATGTAAAACATCTACATCGTGGGTTTAGGAGTTTGTTTACTTACTTGAAATTCAAGTAATTCGTATTTTGTTTCTGTTGTGTTTTATTGTCTAAATTGCTCGTAGACATTAGAATACATTTTCGCTTTTGCAAATTTATCAGGTGTAAACCATCTACATTGCAGGATTAAGAGTTTGTTTACTTCTTTGAACTTTGACTTATTATTTTTCTATCTCTCGAGTTTTATGTTGTCTAAATTTCTACTAGACATGAGGATACATTTTTTTCTTTTTCCTAATTGATCTAGATTAAACCTTCTACAAGGTAAGATTAAGAATTTACTTACTTCCTTGAACTTCAACTAATTCTCTTTTTGTCTCAATTTTTATATTCTCTAAATTGTGCCTAGACATTAGCATAATTTTTTATCACTTTAATTGTTTGATATGGTTTAAACCATCTACATCGCGGGATTAAGAGTTTGCTTACTTTTTGTCTCTTTAGTTTTATGTTCTTTAAATTGGACCTAGACATGATAATAAATTTTTATTTTAGCAGATTGATTTTATTTAAATATTTTACATCGCAGTATTAAGAGTTTGCTTTCTTTCTCTCGAGTTTTATGTTGTCTAAATTGTTTTTAGATGTGAGAGTAAATTTTTTGCTTTTCTGGATTGATTTGGTTTAACACATCTACATTGTGGATTTAAGAGTTTGCTTACTTACTTGACCTACAACTAATTCTTTATCCGTCTCTCAAGTTTTATCTTGTTTAAATTATTCCTCGATATGAGAATAATTTTTTAATTTTTGGAAGTTGATATGTGTAAACCATCTACATCACAGGTTTAAGAGTTTGCTTAATTTCTTGAACTTTAACTATTTCTCTTTTTGTCTCTTGAGTTTTATATAGTTTAAATTGCTCCTAGACATGAGAATAATTTTTTAGTTTGTTTTGCAGATTGATCTGGTGTAACCCATCTACCTTGCGAATTCAAGAGGTTTCTTACTTGCTTGTCAACTAATTCTTTGTCTGTCTCTCGAGTTTTATGTTATCGAAATTGCTTCAAGACATGAGAATAAGTTTTTGATTTTTGCAGATTGATTTGGTAAACCATCTAAATCATGAGATTAGGAGTTTGTTTACTTATATGAAATTCAAATAATTCTGATTCTGTATTTCTTATTTTATTTTGTCTAAATTTCTCTTAGACATGAGATTAAAAAAATTCGCTTTTGCAGATTGATTTAGTGTAAACCATCTACATCTCGGGATTAAGTGTTTATTTACTTGAACTTCAACTAATTCTCTATATGTCTCTCGAGTTTAATATTGTCTAAATTACTGTTTTACATGAGAAATTTTTTTTCACTTTAACAGATTGGTTTGATGTAAACGATCTACATCGCGGGATTAAAAATTCTCTTATTTACTTGAACTTCAATTAATTCTTTTTCCATCTCTCGACTTTTATATTTCCTAAATTGCTTCTAGGCTTGAAATTTTTTTTTCATTTTTCCAGATTGATCTGGTGTAAATCAAATACATCGCGGGTTTAAGAGTTTGCTTACTTACTTGAATTTGATCTAATTCTCTTTTTGTTTCTTGAGTTTTATGTTCTCTAAATTACTCCTAGACATGTGAATAAATTTTCGTATTTGCAGATTGATCATGTGTAAACCATCTATATCGAGATTAAGAGTTTGCTTACTTCTTTGAACTTTAACTAATTCTCTTTCTATCTCTCGAGTTTTATGTTGTGTAATATATTTTTTTTTTTTGATAACCAACACACTCACGCACACCACACACACACAGCCCCAATCTCAAATCAAGCATATAACCACACACACCCTTCAAAAAAGAAGGGTGAGATTGGAGTACATGTTGTGTAAATTGATCATTGACATATGTAAATTTTTGGCTTTTACATATTGATCTGGTGTAGACCATCTACGTCGTGGGTTTAAGAATTGCTTATTAACATGAACATAAACTATTTCTTTTCTCCCTCTCGATTTAATGTTGCCTAAATTCCTTTTAGACATGAGAATAAATTTTTACTTTTGCAGATTGATTTGGTGTAAACCCTCTACATCAAGGGATTTAGAATTTTCCTACCTCCTTAAACTTCAACTAATTTTCTATTCGTCACTCAAATTTTCTGTTACATAAATTACTCCTAGACATATGAATAATTTTTTCTTTTTTGCAAATTGATATGTTGTAAACCATCTACATCGAACGATTAAAAGTTTGCTTACTTCCTTGAATTTTAACCAATTCTATTTCTATTCTCGAGTTTTATGTCTTCTAAATTGCACCTTTACATGAGAATAAATTTTTCGCATTTTCAGATTAATTTGGTGTAAACCATGTATATCGTGGGATTAAGAGTTTGTTTACTTCCGGAAACTTCAATTAAATCTATTACTATCTTTCAAGTTTTATGTTCTCTCAATTGCACCTAGACATGTGAATATATATTTTACTTTAGTATATTTACTTGGAGTGAACTATTTAAATTACGGGATTGAGAGTTTTCAAACTTTC
This sequence comes from Tetracentron sinense, assembly GCA_015143295.1. NCBI lineage: Eukaryota > Viridiplantae > Streptophyta > Magnoliopsida > Trochodendrales > Trochodendraceae > Tetracentron > Tetracentron sinense. Next base: position 14,013,970 of record CM026555.1, on the reverse strand, counting down.
TGTCTCTCGAATTTTATGTTGTCTAAATTGCTCAGACATTAGAATAAATTTCTTACTTTTGCATTTATATATATATATATATATCTGATGTAACCTGTCTACATTGCGAATTAAAGAGTTTGCTTACTTGACCGTAAACTAAATCATTGATTGTATCTCGAGTTTTGTGTTATCTAAATTGCTCCTAAACATGATAATAATTTGTTTTCTGCATATTGATTTAATATAAAACATTTACATTGTGGGTTTACGAGTGCTTATTTTACTTGAACTTCAACTAAATCGTTTTTTCTCTCTTTTGTGTTCTATTATCTAAATTGCTCCTGGACATTAGAATACATTTACATTTTTGCTTTTGCAGATTCATCAGGTGTAAACATATTACATTGTAGGATGCAAGGTTTGTTTACTTCTTTGAACTTTGACTTATTATTTTTCTATTTCTCGAGTTTTATGTTGTCTAAATTTCTCCTAAACATGAGAATACATTTTTCAGTTTTTTCAAATTGATCTAGATTAAACCTTCTACAAGGCAGGATTAAGAGTTTGCTTACTTCCTTGAACTTCAACTAATTCTCTTTCTATCTCTATTTTTATATTCTCTAAATTGTTCCTAAATATTAGCATAATTTTTTATCACTTTGTCCGTCTCTCGAGTTTTATATTGTTTAAATTATTCTTAGATATAAGAATATTTTTTTAATTTTTGCAGGTTGATATTTGTAAACTATCTACATCACGGGTTTAAGAGTTGGTTGAATTTCTTGAACTTTAACTAATTCTCTTTCTGTCTCTTGAGTTTTATGTTGTTTAAATTGCTCCCAGACATAATTTTTTTTTTTTGTTTTTTTGGAGATTGATTTGGTGTAACCCATCTACTTTGCGAATTCAAGAGGTTTCTTACTTGTCCTTCAACTAATTCTTTCTCTATCTCTTGAGTTTAGATATCGAAATTGCTCCAAGACATTAGAATAAATTTTTGATTTTTGCAGATTTATCTGGTGTAAACCATCTAAATCACGAGATTAGGAGTTTTTTACTTATTTGAAGTTCAAATAATTCTAATTCCGTATTTCTGATTTTATTTTGTCTAAATTGCTCTTAGACATGAGAATAAAAATTTTCGCTTTTGCAGATTGATTTAATGTAAACCATCTACATCTCGGGATTAAGTGTTTTCTTATTTACTTGAACTTGAACTAATTCTCTTTATGTCTCTCGAGTTTAATATTGTCTAAATTGTTGTTTTACATGAGAACAAAATTTTCACTTTAACAGATTGGTTTGATGTAAACCATTTACATCGTGGGATTAAAAATTCGCTTATGTACTTGGACTTCAATTAATTCTTTTTCCGTCTCTCGACTTTTATATTGTTTAAATTGCTTCTAGACTTGAGAATTTTTTTTCATTTTTCCAGATTGATCTGGTGTAAATCAAATACATCGTGGGTTTAAGAGTTTGCATATTTACTGGAATTTGAACTAATTCTCTTTCTGTTTCTTGAGTTTTATGTTCTCTAAATTGCTCCTATATATAAGAATAAATTTTTGCATTTGCAGATTGATCATGTGTAAATCATTTACATCGGGATTAAGAGTTTGCTTACTTCCTTGTACTTTAATTAATTCTCTTTCTATGTCTCGAGTTGTATGTTTTGTAATTTTTGTTTTTGATAACCAACACACACTCACCCACAGCACACACAAACAACCCCAATCTCAACTCAAGCCAATAACCACACAGACCCTGCAAAAAAGCGGGGTGAGGTGGGTGTACATGTTGTGTAAATTGATCATAGACATATCTAAATTTTTTGCTTTTACATATTGATCTGGTGTAAACCATCTACATCATTTGTTTAAGACTTTGCTTATTAACGTGAACATAAACTATTTCTATTTCTCTCTCTCGAATTTAATGTTGTCTAAATTTCTCGTAGACATGAGAATAAATTTTTGCTTTTGCAGATTGATTTGGTGTAAACCCTCTACATCGCGGGATTAAGAGTTTGTCTGCCTCCTTAAACTTCAACTGATTTTCCTTTTGTCTATCAAATTTTATGTTATCCAAATTACTCCTAGACATGAGAATAATTTTTTTGCTTTTGCAGATTGATATGTTGTAAACCATCTACGTCGCATGATTAATAGTTTGTTACTTCCTTGAACTTTAACTAATTTTATTTCTATTCTCGAGTTTTATATTTTTTAAATTGCTTCTTTACATGAGAATAAGTTTTTCGCTTTTACAGATTGATTTGGTGTAAACCATGTGCATCATGGGATTAAGAGTTTGCTTACTTCCCTGAACTTCAACTAAGTTTCTTACTATCTCTCCAGTTTTATGTTCTCTCAATTGCACGTAGACATGTGAATATATTTTTTTCTTTAGTATATTGATTTGGAGTGAACCATTTATATTACGGGATTAAGAGTTTGCTTACTTTATGTATCTCGAGTTTTATGTTGTCTAAATTGCTTCTAGACATTAGACTATTTTTTTAAAAACTTTTTCATATATATATATAAATATTTACATATATTTTATGTTACCTGTCTACATTTCGAAAAATAAAATTTCTTGACCTCCAACTAAAATCTTGTTTTTATCTTGAGTTTTGTGTTATCTAAATTGCTCCTAAGTTTTGTGTTATCTAAATTGCTCCTAAACATGATAATAATTTTTTTTCCAGCAAATTGATTTAATGTAAACCATTTACATCCCGGGGTTTAAGAGTTTTCTTATTTTATTTGAACTTCAACTAATTTGTTTTCTCTCTCGTATGTTTTATTGTCTAAATTGCTCCTAGACATGAGAATACATTTTTCACCTTTGCAGAGATATCAGGTGTAAACCATCTATATTATAGGATTCAGAGTTTGTTTACTTCTTTGAACTTTGACTTATTATTTTTCTATCTCGAGCTTTATGTTGTCTAAATTTATCCTAGACATGAGGTTTAATTTTTCACTTTTTTCCAAATTGATCTAGTTTAAACCTTGTACATCACATGATTAAGAGTTTGCTTGCTTTTTGAAACTTCAACTAATTCTCTTTGTCTCTATTTTTATGTTCTCTAAATTATTCCTAGAATGAACATAATTTTTTTCACTTAAAAAAATTGATTTGGTGTAAACCATCTACATTGCGGGATTATGAGTTTGCTTACTTCTGTCTCTTTAGTTTATGTTCTTTAAATTGGACATATACATGATAATAAATTTTTTACTTAGCAGATTGATTTTGTGTAAACATTTTATGTCGTGCGATTAAGAGTTTGCTTACTTCTGGTCTCTCGAGTTTTAAGTTATTTAAATTGTTACTAAACGTGATAATAAATTTTTTGTTTTAGTAGATTGATCTGGTTTAACACATCTACATTGTCGATTTAAGAGTTTGCTTGCTTACTTGCCTTCAACTAATTATTTGTCCGTCTCTCGAGTTTTTTGTTGTTTAAATTACTCCAAGATATGAGAATAAATTTTTTATTTTTACAGGTTAACTATATAAATCATCTACATCACGTGTTTAAGAGTTTGCTTAATTTCTTAAACTTTAACTAATTCTATTTTTGTCTGTTTAGTTTTATGTTGTCTAAATTACTCTTTTCGTTTTTTTGCAGATTGATCTAGTGTAACCATTTACCGTGCGAAGTCAAGAGGTTGCTTATTTATTTGACCTTCAACTAATTCTTTATCTATCTCTCGATTTTTATATTGTCAAAATTGCTCCAAGACCTGATAATTAATTTTTGATTATTGCAGACTGATCTGGTGTAAACCATTTAACTCGCAAATTAGGAGTTTGTTTACGTATTTGAACTCTAGATAATTATGTTTCTGTCTTCCGAGTTTTACTTTTTTCTAAACTGCTCCTAGTCATAAGAATAAAATTTTCGCATTTGCAAATTGATCTAGTGTAAACCATCTACATCACGGGATTAAGTTTTGCTTATTTCCTTTAACTTCAACTAGTTCTCTTTTTGTCTCTCGAGTTTAATGTTGTCTAAATTGCTCATCAACATGAAACAAAATTTTCACATTAGCAGATTGATCTGGTGTAACCCATTTACATTGCGGATTAAAAGAACACAAAATTTAAGAGACTGAAAGTAAGCAAACTCATAATCCCGCATTGTTGATGATTTACACTCAATCAATCTGTTAAAGTGGAATATTCTATTCTCATGTCTAGGAACAATTTAAAAAACATAAAACTAGAGACAAAGAAAGAGAATTAGTTGAAGTTCAAGGAAGTAAGCAAACTCGTAATCCCGCGATGTAGAACATAAAACTAAAGAGATTGAAAGTACAATTTTCGCTTGGAGATTGATCTGGTGTAACCTATCTACTTTGCGGATTTAAGAGTTTACTTACTAACTTCACCTTCAATTAATACTTTGTTTGTTTCTCTAGTCTTATATTGCTAAATTGCTCCTACACATGAGAATAAAAATTTTTCTTTTGTAGATTGATCTAGTGTAACCCATCTACATTACAGATTTAAGAGTTTGCTTACTTCACCTTTTTAACTAATTCTTTATCTATCTCTCGAATTTTATGTTGCTAAATTGTTCCTAGACATCAGAATAAATTTTTTACTTTTGCAGATTCATCTGGTGTAACTAATTTACATTGAGGATATAAGAGTTTACTTACTTAATTGACCTTCAACTAATTATTTGTTTGTCTCTTGTGCTTTTTTTGTCTAAATTGCTCCTAGACAATAGAATAATTTTTTTATTTTCGCTGATTGATCTTTTCTAAACTATCTATATCACGTGTTTAAGAGTTTGCCTACTTGAACTTGTACGAGTTCTCTTTTTGTCTTTCATGTTTTTTAATGTCTAAATTGTTTCTAGAGATGAGAATAAACTTTTCATTGTTGCAGTTTTATCTGGTGTCAACCATCTACATCGCGAGATTCAGAGTTTGTTTACTTGTTTGAACTTTAACTTAACTACTTATATTTCTGTCTCTCAAGTTTTGTATTGTCTAAATTGCTCAGACATGAGAATTCATTTTTTCGTGTTTTTATAGATTGATGTGGTGTAAACCATCGACCTTGCAGATTCATGAGGTTGCTTACTTACTTGACCTTTAACTAATTCTTTATCTGTCTCTCGAGTTTTATGTTGTCGAAAATTGCTCATAGGCATGAAAATAATTTTTTAGTTTTTTCAGATTTATCTGGTGTAAACCATCTAAATCGCGAAATGAAGTGTTTGTTTACTTCCTTGAACTTCAAATAATTATCTTTTCTTCTTTCGAGTTTTATTTTGTCTAAATTGCTCCTAGACTTAAGAATAAAATATTCGCTTTTACAGATTGATGTGGTGTAATGCTTCTATATTGCGGATTTAAGAGTTTACTTACTTTTTTTGGCCTTCAACTAATTATTTGTCTGTTGTAAGCATCCCATTGTTACAACCCTACTCTCTTTCTATGCTCCAAGCCCAAGCCCAAGCCCATCAAACCTAGCCTGACCTAGCTCTAACCTAACCCTGATTTAATCTTGACCTAGCCCTAACCTAGCCTAGCCTTCACCCTAAACCTAACCTTAGGCCCAAGGCCAAGTTAAAATCAAAACCTGAGTCCCAGGGCCTAAACACGCAACAAGACATCCAATGCGCCTCAACATAGGCCCAAATTCCCTAACCAACCCTAGGGGCCCCGCCAAATTCAAATTCAAAAAGGATTGGATAATGTCGGTAATGGAACATTTCATCTTTGGTGAAAATAAACAGTACCCGCAAGCTTTCCCAAACTAGCCAGACCCTTTCTCAAGAAAAATCTTGAAATTGCGGTAAATCCTTTACCACCATTTCCTGTTTGTCTGTGCAGGTAATGGCGGTACTGGAATTACCGCCATTACTGGACAGTTGCAGAACAATTCGTACACCTCCTGAGCAACCCACGTTGACTCTCAATCATTTTTTGAGGTCCCAACTAACCCTCCCCGATTTACAACTATGCCCTAGCCTTGCCTTTGCCTATAAATACCAAGCCTCCCTCAAGCTATTCTCCGATGCCAAAAATCTTATAGAAGGCTCTGTAGAAACTCCGAAAGACCAAGAACTCCGACCCTTTTGCCCCCTAAGAGGTGAGGTCAGACCAGAGGAAGTGCCTTGACCTTCCTCCTCAATTTGGTCACTCCCTCTTAGCTGCTATATCTCTTATACCATGGAGCTTACGTAGAATAGGGTAGGATTTCTCCTCCCCCAGTATCTTTCCATTTTTTTCTTACTGTTGCACTCCTTGGTCTATTCCAGGGACTGATCGTGCCTCTCACAGAGTAGTGAGGTCCCTTTGTCCTCTTCCATGGGCAAAAGGACCTTTCATAAAGAATGTAGCTAAGGCATGCTCCCCAAGTATGCTCACCCCATGCATTTCAATTCTCTCCCAGAGTATCCCTGGTCCATGGGAAGGCGTTGATAGTGCTATGGCTCAACCTGTACTGTGTTTACCGTCATTCTGAACTTTGCTCAGAATAGAGGCTCCACACCTCATCTTGTGGCCCTGGTCCATTCCAGGGCCTGGACTCAGACCCCCAGGCCCCTGTATCATCACTGATCATCCACAGACCCCCAGGTCCACTGGCATTAGCCTGATTTTTGAAAAACCAAAGTATCCCTAGATTATCAGGATTGAGTTTACCGACATTTTGGAGTTCTCTTTAACTCAGGAAAAACCCCTACTGTAGATAGTTCCTAGGCCTAACCCAAAGTCTACGATAGACCTCTAAACTAACCTAAGGGTCCAGGGACCCCTCTGGTGACCTCACCTACCATTCCCCATGGTTGTAATGCCATTTTCCAGAAGAACCTGTAAATAACGGTGATACCAATACCGACATTCCAATTCTGTAAAGAACTGGAATTGACGGTAATGAGATTACCGCCAATTCCAGACATTCCGTAATTGGGCCTTTTTGTGGGCCCAGACCTTGTAGAAGGCTAGTCTAGGCCGTAATATCGTCTTTGGTCCCCTTTCAGATCCTGACTTTACCTTAACTAGGTTAAGCTTAACCCCAGTTAGTTAACCCTAAACCTAGGAATCAACCAACACTTGAAAAAAATACCAAAAACAGTTCAAAATATTAAACTTGACTTCGAGCCACTCTCGATGCACTTTCTTAACCATGGTTAATCAGCCTTAACCATGGTTAACTCCCCTAGCCTCCGCAACTAACCCTAAGCCACTCTCGTGCTCATCCCCAACCATGGTTAACATCCTTAACCCTGATTAGCTCAACCCTAGCCACTCCAGTGCAACCTTACCCTCCTTGGCTATCTAACCCTAGCCCCCGGCCTAATCCCTAAGCTACTCCGATGCACACACACAACCCCTGACCCCGGTATGGGTTTAAGGTATCGCCCGAACTACACTCGGTCTGATCCCGGCCCAGCGGGTATGTAGGGGTTCAACCCTAGTCTAGGATTTTCTCTTCCTTGATCATTTTTCTCAATTCTATATTATTTGGCTTACGCTTAGGGAGCACGTAACCATCTTAGATTGGGTTCCCGAGGTGCCTAACACTTTCCCAAGGCTTAAAAGAATCACTTACCTAGACTCCGACCGAGACCGTAGGTCCCTATTCCTACCCGTGTTTAATTTCCCTATATGAAATAGGTGGCGACTCTTATTCAACCCGTGAGACCAAAAGTCTTAGACTCAAGTCCTAACCCTAGTTCAAGCCCTAAAAGCCTAACTTGGGCCTAGGGCCCAGTAAGATCCAAAAAACCCATACCCTAGGGCTTGGTTTGAGAGGTTCAGTCTAACCGTGAAGAGGATGAGTTACTCACAGAGTGATTACACTCTCTTTGTCATGAGAAATAGACAGTTAGTTACATCATTGATTGTCTACGTTAACGATAATGTGGTGACTAGAAATGAGTCTTCAGAGATCCAAAACATGAAGAAATTCCTATCTACTAAATTTAAGATCAAGGATTTAGGTAGTTTGAAGTACTTTCTGAGTATTGAGGATCAAAGAAGAGCATCTTCATATCGCAGCGAAAGTATACCTTAGACTTACTTAAGGATACGGGAAAGTTGGGTTCTCGGCCAGCAGACAGTCCTATTGAGCAGAATCATAAATTGAGCTTGAGTGAGGGCTCATTACTAGAAGACAAAGAGATGTATCAAAGACTGGTTGGTCATCTCATTTATCTCTCACTAGACCTAATATCGCATATGCAGTCAGTGTAGTCAGTAAATTCATGCATGATCCTCATATTGCTCATTATGAGGCAATTGAGAGAATTTCGAGATATTTGAAGGCTACTCCAGGAAAGGGCCTTCTATTTGCTAACCGTGGTCATTTCCGACTAGAAGCTTACACTGATGCTAATTGGGTTGGAAATATAGATGATAGGAGGTCTACCACAGGGTATTGTACATTCTTTGATGGTAACCACATCACTTGGAAAAGCAAGAAGCAAAGTGTAGTGGCTAAGTTAAGTGTTGAAATAGAATATAAAGCAATGGCTCATTGGGTAGCAAAATTATTATGACCGAAGAATTTACTACTAGATGTGGGGATGGAGGTGGATGTTCCTATGAAGTTTTTTTGTGATAAAAAGTCGGGCATCAATATTGCCCAGAATTCCATTCAGCATGATCGTACTAAACATAGTGAAATTGACAGACACTTTATTAGAGAACAACTTGCTTCAGGAAATCTTTGCTTATTGTTTGTTACAATGGGAAATCAACTAGTTGATGTACTCACAAAGGAGATTACTAATGCTAGCTTAGAAGGTGTTTTTAACAAGCTGGGCATGTTGAAATGTTGAATATCTATGCTTAGCTTGAGCTTGAGGGGCAGTGTTGAGATATGATCTATTATGTAGGTGTGTTACACTGAATCACTCCTCAGGGGTATACTTGTAACTTTTCTATTAGGGTTATTATAAATACGAAGAGATTAGAGAGAGATACTCTCTAATCTAATTTTTTCCCAAATCTTTTTTCTCTTTTATAAACCCTAGTTTACTATGCCAAATTTTCTGATGTTTTTCTTTCTCAGCCCTATGTTCTTAACTATCCATGTTTTTGGCTCTTCTATTCTCTTGAAAGACAGTTAAGATGGTCAATGTTTATTAGTTTTGGGCTATGACTAGCCAGGAGGTGAGCCACAAATGAATTGTCCAAATTGACGAATGGGTAGTCCGTATTTATGAAGCAGCATTGAGAAAGAAAAGTTTAGCCCGTTTACTAATTCAGTATATTCTATTGTTTCCAAATGCTTTCTTGTTTTAGTTAAATTTAAAGGAAGTTTCTCAGAGTGGATTTGCATGGTATATGTTAAATATTAATGACCATAGATGTGAATTTTGATTTAATTTGCCTTTTTTCCCAATACATCAGCAATTGATTAGTACTGAAGACAAACATCGCATATAAATGAAAGCTCCTTTCTATTAGGAATATTGTAATTACAAAGAGATTAGAGAGAGACACTCTCTAATCTAATTTTTTCCGATCTTTTTTCTCTTTTATAAACCCTAGTGTTTTTCTTTCTCAGCCCTATGTTCTTAACTATCCATGTTTTTGGCTCTTCTATTCTATTGAAAGATAGTTAAGATGGTCAATGTTTATTAGTTTTGGACTATGACTAGCCAGGAGGTGAGCCACAAATGAATTGTCCAAATTGACAAATGGGCAGTCCACATTTATGAAGTAGCATTGAGGCAGAAAAGTTTAGCCCTTTTACTAATTCAATATATTCTAGTGTTTCCAAATGCTTTCTTGTTTTAGTTAAATTTTATGGAAGTTTCTCAGAGTGGATTTGCATGGTATATGTTAAATATTAATGACCATATATACTGGTGAGTTTATCACGCAGAAGATTAACTCCCTAGATCGGTCTAAGTATGAATAGTGTGCCTTTTCATCATTCATTGAAGGATTAACTATTTGTTAATCATGATATTGACCTTGGAATATATTACTTGCTTTTCATAATTTGGGAAAGGTGAAATCTAACGTCTGTACATGTAGCAATACACCTTTTTGTGGTTCCCGTTTGGACATATAGACTGAAAATTTGAATTTATTTCATGCATATGCCATCCCTGGATCTTTCATATTCTGTCATATTTTCTTTTATTTCATGGCCCATCTAATGGTTATTGCATCATTTTATTGTGTTGGTTTTTGGTTATGGAGATCATCTAGCTGGGACCATTCAAGCCATTGGTCTAACTCGTTTGCATGTGTGCCCCCTATATGTTTATGCCATTCTTTGGAAGTAGTATAGAATATGAAGCTTTCTGTTAGCACAGATGTTACGAAAGAAACCAGCTTGGAAGGGAACACTGAACTTTGAGCAGTCTGCAATGGTGAGGAAACACAACATGCTAAGACACTTGTACTGCCAGTGAATCAACAGGGTGAAGAACATGTCATTGGCACCCTCAGTTGTGATTCTCAATTGCAAACAGAGGTTCTAACTGGCATATCTTCACACTACCCATCAAAAGATGGAAACATGGGGGAAATAGCTGAAATAAAAACAGGCAGAGGGGGCGTTGGAATTACTGATGTAGCGGATCGTGCTCTCGCCCTTGGAGCTGAGTTGCCCTCACGAACTGGTCCTCTTCCTAGGGATAGTTGTAATATATCTCCTACAATTGAGTCATCTCCCATTGTTAAAAAAATGGAACAGAAGCTACTCTGCAGAATGTTTATCATGTTTGTCACCAGATCTGTTGAGACGGATTCTTTTATTATGGATACAAGAAATGACAAAGTAGTTAATGCCATTTGAATGTGCATCTGGAGCAAGGGATAGGTCCACATTGGAGGAAACCGAAAGTGGTGGTTCAGCTCTTCAGCAATATCAGGTTGATGTAGGGGAGAATACCTACATCTCAATAACTGTACCTATGTTGGATAACTGTTCAGTTGAGATCAGAAAAGATGTGCTAACAGCTTCCTCCATTCCGACTGAAAATGCAAATACTTCCCTTCCGGATATGTCTCTGGGAACTGGCAGGCAAACTAATCGGTTTTTTGTAAATAGTGACCAAACCATGGAGGAAATCAGAACAAACGAGGTAGGGATTATAAACAAAAATGATTTACTGGTTAGAAAAGTGGGATATGATGAGGAAAACCCATCCTTTAAAGCCTGTTTTTAGTGAAGAGCCACAAAGAGATTCTTCGTGTCCATTGGAACTTAATATGGGCATGAGAATTTTTTTGGGGAACAATATGGGCATGAAAATTGCTCCCCTGGATGAAGGAGAAAATCCAGACTGTCAGGAAGATGATCCACAGAGATTGTGGTGTAAGTTGTCCACTGGACTTCCCTTATGTTCTGAATGTTTTCTGGAACAATTTCTTGTTGTCCACTTGCCTTACTGTGTTCTGAATGTTTTCATGGGAGCAATTGCTTGGATGTGTTTTCTTTGTCTGTCTCTATGAAGGTTTGACCTATTTTTCCTTCTCTAATACTTCCTTGTGGTTTAGCTTCTTCTCATTCCAAACCTCTTAAGAAATTCATCAGTGCAATACATACCCACCCACATGCATATAGCATACATACACATTTAGGCATCCATAGATTTTTGACTCTCTCTCTCTCTCCCTCTGAGTATTGTACCTTTACACTTTTCTCCCTATTGAGTTTAATGTGTATTATGTACATTTATACATGAAGCATGCATGCACATATTCTCAAACTAATATCATACGTATGTAACTATGCATATATGCATAAAGTACACATCCCACTATACAGTTAGTGAGGCTCAACAGATATGCATGCACAAATTCGTATATAATTAACTTTTTTATCTTCCATTCACGAAACGTTTTCTAAGTTGGTCTTACAAATCCATATCGATACGATAACTAGAAAGTTGACACACCGACACAACAACAATTATAAGATAACATTAGAAGGAGCATATATATATATTTATATGTGTGTGTGCGTGTTTGTATATATATAGATAGGGAAGGGATCAGGAGACATGAAAAGTAACACATATGTTCACACACGCACACAACCATACGAGCTGGATATCCAACAGCCACCATCATATCACCCTTTTATGCATGGAAGGGCATTTAGAGAAATTGGATTTTTTTTATGTGGTGTGGCCATTGGATCTCTTGGTTGTAGGGTTGTGTGTGTGAGTGAGCATATGTGTTCCTTTTCACATGCCTCCCGATCCCTTCCCATATATATATATATATATATACATATATAAGTGAATAAAATTAAAAGATATGTGAGTATATCAATAGATAGTTGTGAATATCAGGTAAACTGTCATATTTGTATATAAATGCCAAAAAAAAGGTATAGGTTAAATATTTTGTTATATATATACACATATATAAGTGAATAAAATTAAAAGATATGTGAGTATATCAATAGATAGTTGTGAATATCAGGTAAACTGTCATATTTGTATATAAATGCCAAAAAAAAGGTATAGGTTAAATATTTTGTTTTTGTCTTTGGGCCAACAGGTGAAATCAATTTCCAAAATGCACAATTTTGAAGCCAATGCAATAGTAAGAACTTAGATGAGATCTTTCTGTCCCCCCCTTCCCGCCTCCCCTCCTTAAAGATGGTAATTGAGACCAATTGTCAAGAGAACCAGTTCCTTCTAATAGGGCATGAAAAAAATTGCGTATGGGATGCTCGAAGAGGTTTTTGATTAGTGTTGGATTTTAAGAAAGTGGTTTCTTAAAGGGGAATTGGGGGTTTGTTTGGTGAAGTATGAATGGTAGGAAAGGGTTATGGTTTGGTATAGGAGGGGAGGTGGAAGAGACTGAGCTTGAAGAAGGCGTTGCTTGCTATTACCGGGAGGATGACAAGACACGCATTGATTTTGTTCCTATCCTCAGATCTAAATTTCCCAGATTTCTCGCTCATTTTCCATCATCATATGCTAAAACTATTAGAAAAGGAACATGTTCAAGTGTGTTATATAGAATCTTGAAATGCATATTTCTACATGACAAAGAATGTCTTTATGTGTTGCTACTGTACATGCTATAGAAAGTAAAATTATTGATAGGTGAGGAGTACTACCAACATGCTTATCTTATACTATTAAAACTAGAAATTGAAACATATTCTTTATTTTATTATAAGTTTCCTGCAAGGGCTTTGATATTCAGAAAATTTGAGTTCAATCAAATAAAATGATATAAGACTATTAATTTGAGTAGGATAATTTCAGGTTAATGCTTCTGAGATCCATGAATAATTTCAGTAAGTTTATACCTCCAAAAAATGTAAGCAATGCTAACTTCATCAGTTTCCTTTGGCATAGAGTTTTTGCTCGATTGTCTGAATTGGGTTTCCATTACTTTAAATTTCCTCATTGTGGTTCATATATATCTTTTTAATGCTTCTATGATCCATGAATAATTTCAGCAAAATCTAATACCTAAAAAAAAATTAAGCAATGCTAACTTCATCATTTTCCTTCGGTATTAATTCAGAGTGATTTTTCGTCTACCTTTGTGATTTATCGAGTTTCTGCTCGGTTTTCTGAATTGGGTTTTCATCACTTCAGATTTCCTCCTTGTGTTATCATTTATATATCTTTTTAATGCTTCTGTGCTCCATGAATAATTTCAGCAAGTCTAATACCTCAATATATATCTAAGGATTGTTAACTTGATCGTTTTCCTTTAGTATCTGTTCAGTTTTTTAGTGGTTTCATTCTTTGTCATGTAACTCCTATTTGACGTCATCCTTGTGTGTTATTTTGTTGATTTTCAGTTATAGACATTGATAGCATACTACTGTAAGAATATTCATTCAGAACTTTCGATTTTGAATATAACTTGATTGTTTCAGTTACGCAAAATCTTCGACTGCTCTTGCCGACCTTGGGAAGTAGGCAAAATACTAACTAGAAGGCAGTGGGGCATGACTTCTCTTTCCCCACCCTTCCCTTTGTAGCTTCGGAATGAGAATCCAACCCCAAAAATATGGATAGGAATTGTCCCATTGGTCTGCTACTCTAAAGATGTTTATTTCAAGAAGCAAGGAAAGAGAACTACTTTATTGGTTGTCTTTAGGGCATGCCTAATGGATTTCCACATGTTATAGGTTTCCCAATATATATAGTTTTGGACCACTTTGACATTTGAACCTATAATATGTGGTAGAAGTGCTCATTGATGGTTTATTTATGTGCATGGTTGATTTTTGTTTGTTTTATCTTAACTTATGTGGTGGTTGACCTGCATAAATCCTACCATAAACCTTAATGACGTCATAGAATCACAGAGGAATCACTTCCTGCCTATTGCATATTGGGCTCAATCAGTTTCAGACTGATTGTATATTTCCTCAAAGCTTTCAATTAGCTGGAATAACAATGCTTTGTGATGAATGTATACACAGGTCACTTATTACCAACTTGTCGGCTACAAATCTGAACATTCTAACAGACCAGAAAATTGGGCATTCGGTCCCATTTCTGCCATTGTGTTATGTGTAATTATATGTTCATTTGGACTAACTTGCTTGAATAAACTCTTATTTGGGCAGTTGAAATGGCCAAATACTTCTTTATTGCTGGGTTTTTCCTCACTGTATCACCAGACTCCCTTCAACTTGTAGCCAACGTGCAGGTGCAAACAAGGTTACCTGTTACATAATTGAAAACTCCCTCGTATCTGTTGCTTCTTAATAGCTGAAAACAGCAATATGTGTTTTCATTCATCCGCAGGTCTTCAGGGTGAATCATTATGCTCCATTTATCTGGGAGTTCTAAGGATGCACAGGAGAAAATTAAAATTTTGCAGTACACTTTTCGTCTTCTTCCTTATTTGTAGTTAGTTTAAAAAATAAATAAACTGAAGTGGGGCATACCTTTCAGATTTAGGTAGCACTTGATGAGATTCCATGACTCCACTTGTGTTTTACCACTTTACTTCATTGGGTTATCTTTAATCATCAGACTGAGAATGTCGAGGAGATTGCTTTAAAGATCTCACAATATGGCTCATGGTGTTAGGAACGCACAAGAGGATTACTGTGATCAGTGATCACTCAAGGAGCAGATCCGATGGTGTTGTTGCTGACGATGGGAAGGTGAAATTGTTCCTTATGATCTTGTTACATAAGAAGAAGCTCGTTGATACCAATGGAGCGGGTATGCTTTCTTGTATACATCTATAAGAGATGAGTACTGGAATAATTTAACATGGCCTTCCAATGCAGTCTTTAAATTTTTAACTCTTGAAGGTAGTTTAATCTAATGATTTCTGCTGCCCTGTACCCTTCACTCGGGAATACTCCTTTGAATAAATGAAAAAAATAAAAGAAGTCAACGTAAAAAAATATAGAGTACTACCAGCGAAGCTATGCTTCCTCTTTATTATCCATGCAATATATTACTAGGGATCTCGTTTAGCATTTTATAGTAACAAAATCAAAACATAAAAGAAAAACCTGAATAAGTGTGAAGTTAATCACAATTGTCCTGGTCTTGTTTATATGAAGATTTTGACTTTAATTTGAAATTTTATATGTGATGCCTTTGTTGGGGAAGTTTTGTCTGCCAGTTCCAATTCTGATTTGCCAGCTACTTGTTTCATGCCTTTAATTTGAGCTGCAGATCAGATCCTACTCCGGAGACGGAAATACCCACATTAATATCATGTTGGATTCCAGCATTGAAATAGATCGACATAGATCGACGGATAAGAATATTTGTCCATCTTTAATGGAAATTACATTAGTAGGAATATAAGCCGAAACGTCTCCTAATTGAATCTCCACTGTTGGTAAAGCAGTCGTACTTCCTTCACATTAAAGAAAACTTGTTAGCGGCTCTTTCCAAAAGGCGTGAATGCAAATAAAAAACATCTCCTGGATAAGCTTCATGACTGCTCTTCGTTATAGAAGAGACATTTGGCGATAAGCTTGTGCTTGTTTGGAGAGATCATCATAAATGATTGAAGTGTGTCGTTCACCAGGAGAAGCCCATGGAAGAGTGTGTGAGAGCTGGTTGTTACGCAACAAAGGTTATCATCCAAAGATTTGGCTGCACGCAGGGGTGTAGGCATGGGGTGCACGCCCCCTCCCCCGAGCTTTTGAAAAATCAGGTTTATTGGGTTATAGCCATAGGAGTGGGTGCAGGTAGCCCCCTAAACTTTTGAATATAAAAGTTATATTAAGTTTAATTATTTAATTGGTCATAGTCATGGGACAAGGGAGCAGTTGTCCCCTAAAAAAAATTATACTGTATTATTTAATTTTTTTAATAGGGCATAGTCATGGGATAAGGGGATAATTGTCCCCTCAACTTTTAAAAACAAAATATATATTTTAAGGAAATAGATAGTGGACCACTCTTTCAGCTACCTAGCCAAATGCGCGGTCCACCATGAGTCCCTTTTAACACTCACTAATTGTAGTTCTCACCCCTAGGGTTCATCCATTTAAACTTGAGTTCTCTAAAGAAAAAATATTAACCTTAAGTTGGTTAAGCTTACTCACAGTTAAAAGAGAATGAAATAGGGAGGCATTCAGCCAGTTAACCGAATGTGGGGTCGGCTAATCACTACTATGTCTTTTATACCATTTCATTGAATTCTTTAACATGGTATAACAATTTGTCAATGGGATAGCTGCCTTGTAAGCAAGGAGAAACAATACCTGGAAGATATGTACGGAATGACTCAAGAACTTAGTTGTCAAAAATAAAATTTGGGAGGTGACTCCCCTAAACCCCAACCCCCCTAGACGTAGAATATTCCGCACATGCCAAATCATTCTCCACATTCCATCAACAATTGCTACCATTTTCAATCAACCATTGCATGCCCCCTACTAGAAAGTCCTAGCTCCCCCTCCATCCATGCCTCTAATCACCGAAAGGATTTTCTCCTTAACAGTTTTTTCTGGTGAATCTCTCTACTCCTTTGACGATCTATTAAACTCTAAACCATACACCTAAGGCCTAACCACAATTTCCACTTTCCATCCATGCCTCTAATCACCGGAAGGATTTTCTCCACAGGTTTTTTCTAGTGAATCTCTCTGCTCCTCTAACAATCTATCAAACTCTAAACCAGCTACCTAAGGCCTAACCACAAATTTTCCTCATACAACTCTTTGTAGAAAGACCTCAAAGCATCCCTAATCTCCTCCTCACTCTCCTTCCACCCCTCCCACTTTCAATTTTGTGATGAAATTGACTCATTTGCAATGGGTATCCATTTTATGGAAGAATCGACTGTTTTGATCCCCTTCCTTGAGCCATTGAACACAATTTTTGTTTCCAACTAATTTCAAACTTTAGGAGGTCTTGATATTACGTCTTCAGTCTTGATCTAAACCTATCCCTAACCTCTGAAATCTTGCCTTTTTCCTGCCTTCAAGTCTATGGCCTTAATATCACCCAGAGTTATTTTTTCTCGGAAACCCACTCAACCACTTCCGTATTGTAAGATTTGATCTTTGACTTCAAAGTGTTCAACTTTAGTCCAAAATAGTGCTTGCAGACCCCACGAAAAGTTGAATCTTTCCAAACCTCGGCAACCAAACCCACAAAAATCCAATCACATGTTTTCGAATTTAAATGGTTTGGGTCCTCTGCAACTCATAACTAATTAGAGGCACATTGGATGATGGTCAAAGATCGGTCTGGGAAAGGATGGGACCGATACATTGGGATATTTAATTTCCCATTGATTGCAAGATAAAAATCTATATATTTTGTAAAAGAACTGGTCTTAATTGAATATTAGACTCTTAATTGCATATTAGACCCTGTAAATTAGGAGCCATGAGTTCTTCAAAAGACCCAATCTTGGATGAGTTGGAACACCCCCTCTCCCCCCTAAATTTCCATTTGAAAACCTCAAATAGTTAATCCCCACCTAAGAACCAAGGAAGTTTCCATCTAGCAGTCACATCATCCAACTCTTGTCAGAAATGGAACAAGTCAGAACTCTTGGGTGACCCACTAATTTTTTGAGGTTGATGGTGGGATCAACATTTCTGAGTTTCTTGGTTTAAAATGAAATTCAATTTAAACAAGAAGTTTAAATTTAATTTAAACATGATTGTGCATATTGATTTCCATACAGATCATGTTGATCTTTTAATACCTCTTTTTAATTCTCGACTTTTTTTATTATCATCTTACTTTTGTTTTTCTTAATTATTTATTGTCATCTTACTTTTGCTTGTTTGTACAACTTTGAGAAGTAAAACATATTTACGGTGTTCATTGATAGCTATGCTATCAAGAAGAAGGATGAAGTTGAACAAATATTGGATGGCATTAGGGGTTTATTCTACCCGATCTGAGCGGAGCTTTGCTTGAACATAATCGAGCTCAGCTAGAGATTGGCTTGAGCTTGTTTTGAGCTCAAATGTTTAGGCTTGAGCTCCGCTTGGATTGAAATCTTTTCAAGCCGAGCAGAGCTCGGTTGGACTAAAGTTTGATTACGAAATTATTTAGTTTAATTTTAATAAAAGTTTTAATTATTAAATTATACTACAAGAAACTACAAAAAAAAAATTAATACATTCATATGCAAATGTAAAGAGTTAGATAAGAGTTTTTGCTTTTAACTTCTTAACCTTTTTTGTCATTATTATCTATTAAACTTATTTATTAAAAATTAAAATTTATTACAATCGATAATAATGAAAATTTAAAATATTATTTTATATTATTATAAATAACATTATAAAAGAATATTGTATATATATATTTCTCTCAAGCTGAACCACGCCTTAAACGAGTCGATCCGAATCAAACAGGGCCTTCAGCTTGCCTTGTTTAAACATTCAAATTCAAATAAAAGCTTGGCTTGATTCCTTCGAGCCTGAAATGCCAACTTGAGCTTGGCTCAAACGAGCCGTCGAGCTAGCTTGGCTTCAGTGTAGTTGGCATTAATAAAAGGGTACCCACTTTGGCTTCTCAGTAGCAGATGGTTAGGGCGCCATTTCTCTACCAATGGCTTCTTACTAGCACATTCATGGGCGATAGACATTGTGCTTGATGATGATCCCTACCTTGGTATACCTACTTTAGTTTTCCACAATAGGGGCCTTAAAAATAGGGGTGTCAATGGGTTGGATTTGGGATTGAGTTTTGTAATTTTTGAATAGGCTTCACCTGGGCCTGACCCATTTAGAAGAGGGTTTTGGGGCCCCAATATGACCCGTTGATGCGCCTACTTTACTTTATAAACAAAGCTAAAAAATGGTGCAAATATGGAAGTACAATTGGGTCCGGAGAAATTCAGGAATGCTAGCCCTACTCCTAATTCAAAAAAAATAAAATTGTACACTCCCTTCTAGCAAATTTTTTAGTGTTGATTAGTTTGGGAGGTTACGGTTACCATGAAATCCCAACAAGGAATACCCACCCATCTCAAGGTCAAATTAGCATGATAACAGAGATACTGTAATCAGAATGTATTACTCCCTCAAACAGAAACTCCTACGGTCTTGGCTTAGCACTTCACTATTCAAGTAGTGAGCAATTCTGATAACTTTTTTGTTGCTTTTATTTCTTTTGAAAGGAGGGGGGGTGTAGTCTATAGAAGAATTCCTAGGCTTGCCCTTGGTGGGAGAAGGCCCGTCATGTAACAAATCAGTATTTGAAGGGTATTTTCATGCATGCAATCAGAGTGTTTTCCATGAATGATACTATTGTGACACTAATTGGAAAGAAATAAAATTACAATCTCTGTATTTGGAAACAAATTAAAGTGCAATCTTTGTATTTGAAAAGAAAAATAAAGTGCAATTTGTCATTGAAAAGAAAATTAGAATGCAATTTATATTTGGAAAGAATCAACGTGTCACTGTCATTTGAGAATTTGGAAAGAAAAATAAACTGTGATATTTATGTAAAGAAAATTAAATAGTAATTTGCATTTAATGAAAAAAAGAGACTATAGTTCAAACCGTTCTATAAATGGGCCTCGAAGGGATCACATCGGTCATCACTCGTTGGCCTTCATGGGCTCTTGCAGCTCTTCCCAAGGTTTCACTCTTGCTTTCTTATATGTATGGTCTCTGTCTCATGTGTGTGATTTAAGGCGATGTCAATCAAATAAATGATTTACTAGTAGAAAATCTTTTTCTGTGCTCATCAACCAGGGCAACCTTGTTAATGAGCTAAATCATAAAAGTGACTAATTGATTTCGATAATTTACCCAAATCTTATGTATTGAGGAATGGCAGAAGAAGTGGAGATTTCTATATTTTCTTTATTATATATGGGATATATTTGTATTTAATCGTATATTTGTAAAATTCATTTGTTCTGCTTTCGTTGTATTGCTCTTTGGGTTGCCTTCCTGGTCCCATGCCTAGATAAAGGAAGAGGGTTGATGTTAGTTTGACAGCTGATGGTGGTTTTGAAAGAAAAAAATTGATAAATATCATGGCAAAAAAATTCAATATCTTCTTTTCAAGTCTAGGCCCAGCCCAAACTCAGCCCTAACCTAAGGGTAGGACTTGGGCCTAACCATTTTTGTTGTACCTCGGAACTTTTAGTACCTAATGAATGACACTCTCATAACCAATTGGCCTTTCACGTAGTCCAACTAATAATTGAAGAAGAATTGGAAGATTCTAAAACGCTAGAAACGTTCCCCTTCGAAGGACGAATCTAACGCAAGTTGAATAATCAAAATCCGACGAACGAGTCAAAAGTTATGGCCGAAACACCAAAGTTAAAAAAAAATGATGATGAGAGAAACAGAAAAATAAGCAAAAGCACAAGGAACCGGTCGACCGAATTTGCTACCGGTCGACCGAACATTGCACTAAATGAATGAGAAAATTTTCCAGAGAAGTCATTTTTGACCGGTCGACCGAATGTCACCACTAGTCGACCGGTCATACGGGATTTTGCCCTTTTGGTCGGTTTGTGCCAAATCATTAAGGGTAAATGGGTCTTTACCGCCCCATTTTCTATAAAAACCCAAATTCGTGGGTTTGGGTCCTTATAAACCCTTAAGCTTAGGTTTTGGGAGATTGAGAGAGAAGAAGGAGGAAGGGTTAGAGTTTTGCTCAAGTTGGCTTTGGATTACTAGGATCTTTCCCCTATTTCAAGTTTGGAGCAATTTTCTTCAAGAGGGATCACTTCTATTGAGTTGGGAGCTCAATCAAGGGTTTTCTTCCAAGAGTAGGAGTTAATCTCAAGGTTAGTACACCCTACTAACTCCCTTAGTATTAATCTAGGTTTCTCCCTCAAATAAAATGAATTGATATTGTGTTTTCTATTTTTTCTTGAGTTATGATGAAATTACTAGAATGAACAAGATAAATGGATGAATGTGTGGGGATGTGTGAATGGATGGTGGATGTGGCAATTGGATGCCGTGCGGTGTGATGGATAAATGGTGGAAGAGCATTTCATACATAATAAATACACCCCATGTGTTGATGAAATATATGCACTAAGAACTTGAATAAATGACTATGAATGTGATGCTCACCAAATGTTTGATAAAATGCCTAAATGAAGATTAAATGATTCAACGAAGGATATGAAAGTTGGATGTGTGTATGTTTCCCCTAAAATGATAAATTGATCAAATACCCTATATGCTTGCTTAAATTCCTTACTCAAGATCGTATTAAGAATTGAAATGCTATGTTATATCCTTGAGTGTGCATGTCATCACAATTACTACGAATTGTCACACACCCACGTATGCATGCATAAACTGATGTTTTCAAAGTACAAGTATTTGAAATACCACAACAAAAAATGATTCACGAAACGAATGATAAAGCCGGACACGGGGCCGGTGAAGGGTAGGGCATATCTTCGGATATGTCATGCCTAGCTTACCAGTAAACAAGCAGGTGGATAATGCCAGACATTGGGTCAGTAAAGGGTAGGGCATATCGCAAGATATGTCATACCTGACTCACAATAAAAACAAGTTGATCAAGCCAGACATAGGGCCGGTCAAGGATGTTAGTGTACCCCCCTTTTTGATATCTATATATAAATGTATTCTTGTTTCCGGAGCACTAGCATCTGACTCACAAGAAAACAAAGCAAGTCAAGTCAAGTCATGACATGTCAAGTAAGAACACAAGACACATGATTCCAAGCAAGACACGATACGTGCATGACACTTACGAATGCGACCCAAGACCACACATTGTTTTTAAAGTATGACAGACAAGTTTTGTAAAAATATGAACACACCCTAACAACTGTTTTCAAGACAAGACAAGACATGATTTTAAAGTATGAGTTTTATCGGGTTTTCGCATTCATGCATGCATATGATGACTTGTATGTTGCTTCACTGATTGTGCTATAAATGTTCTATTGTATACGTTATTACTATTGTTTAGCTAGTAGCTTGTACTCGCTGAGTATTTCATACTCAGTCGTACCTTTATGTCGGCAGGTACTGTGGATGCCCTTGACCTTGAGCCTTGGGTTGAGGAAGAATACGCCGAGGAGAGGGAGCCACCAATCCCAATGCAGTCGCAAGCGGATAGAGACCTTGACGTGTGCCCATACTTAGATTACTGTTGAGGGGAGTGATGGCGAGATCTTGTCTTTTTTATTTTGATATTTTGATAGGTGGGCATGTCCACCTTTACTTTTATGTTTATGCCTGTATATGTAAACTTGGAATACAGATTACCTTATTAGAAAAGAAAAAGTTGGTCAAGAGCTTCCGCACTCTAATTATTGTAGATATAGTATTATATTTACCTTGTTCATTGCAGGATGGTTTGATAGGCACGATTAGTCGCTCCTAAAGTATCTCTTAACTCCTAGGGGGTATTTTGGGGCGCAACAATTTTAGGTCCTATGAGAGCTTGGGTTTGACCCCTAAGAGTAGGGCTGGGCTTGACATACCCCAATCTAGTCCATTGATGTCAACCCTCCTCATTTATCTAGGTTTGGGACTAGGAAGGCAACCCAAAGAGGAGTACAACAGATTTTTTTTTTTTTTAGAAAGTCCATTGACAGGCCTAACGTAAGGTTGAGGTAAGCAGCTACTCATCCTTGGGATCTATTTTGATGTGTACTACGGTCCCTTTGTGGCTTTTTTCTATGCAAGTTCTTGCCACTTAGTTACTATTGGGGCTATATTAAGGATATAAGGTAAGCAGCTACTCACTATTAGCCATTGGGGATCTATTTTGATGGGTATTATGGTCCATTTGTGCCTTTTTTTATGTGAATCAGTCCTTGCCACTTAGTTACTATTGGGACTATATTATTTCTACTTAGGATGTGTATTCTTCATCTCAGTTGGATCAAGCCGAGTTTAAACTCAAGTTTTTGGCTCAATCCAGCTGAGCATTTATTTGAGCTTGAAACTGTGTTCTAGCCAATCTTGAGTCAGGCTCTTTTGATTTGTCTTGACTCATTTGAGGCTTGGTTCGGTTTACGCTCGACTTCTAATAATAATAAATATCACTTACATTAAAATAAAAATAATATTAATAATAATAATAATAATAATTTTAATGAATAAGGTTCGGGCTTAAGCCAAGCTTGAGTTTGAATCAATTCGAGCTTGAGTCGCCCATTTTGTTGGAGCTGAAATCCAAATTGAAGAAAAGATAGCTACCCGACCTACTAGACCCTTTAAATAAAAACAAGGGTAAAGATCAATTGTATCCATCTCAAAATATACACCCAATGGATTATTTGATCCATACTGATGCAATGCGGCCAGATTTCATCTAATCCCTACTGATGCAATGTGGATTCAAGCCTTAAGGAAATATCTATTGCAAGCTATTTGCCACGGATTACATGTGAAAAATGTGCAACCCAAAGCGATCTGAAGAATGAGGGGTAGCTCTGATCCATCTATTTTTTCCACCATATTGATTTGGCCATAATGTTAGGAGTAGCCATCACTTCTCTATGAGCACGGTGAGAGAACCACTCTTCATGTCGAGTCCTTGCAAATTCCAGTTTGAGATGCACTCTATAAAACTTCCTTTCTTCTCCCAATACTAATCCATTTTTCAGAGGCATGGAACTAAACCAGCATGGCAAATGCCCTTTCCAATGAAGACCTAATATGCAATAAAAACTTCCACCTTCGATTATTTCGACATTAGATTTAGGGTAGCAAGAATCATGGGTCCCCAAAATTAAGATGTGGACATGCTTGGATCGTGAAAATATATGTTCTGCTCTCCATTAATGGACCTCACCTTATTTTCAGGAAAGTTCCTAGAATAAGTTTTGGGCAAGGGCCTTATATTTGATTCATCTTTCATCAACCAGATCAATAGCATCAACAATACAGGTAATCCAACTCAGCCATAGCAATTTCTTGGTTTTAATACTGTCTTGTGAGGGGATGGAGAAGATGAGTGGGAGCCGACACGTACTGTTAAGGACGGTTAGCTACAAGGACATGGAAGTTGGGTTTAGATTGGTGCGACACAATCGGTGAAAAAGAAGTAACAGAAAAATACATCAATTATGGGAAACAGAAGGGGGATGGACGCACCCACCATCAAGAATATATGAATTTCAAGTAAAAGAAAATAAAAATGACCACAGGGATGGAAAGGGGCTCGAGAGGACCCAGATGATTGCAAAGACATCATCAGAAGAAGATTGGGTGAGTTTGGTTTCCGAGAAACCAAATTGAAAGTAAGAAAACCAAGAGAAAGTATGGGCAAAATATTCTTTAAAACAATGGATTTGAAATGGTTGGAAGAAAAAAGAGCTTGAGTATGTTGTAAGTCAAAAACATAACAATTGAACTATTTAAGCAACAAATACCAATTTTAGTAAGTGGCCAACATAGTTCCCTAACCAAAATTCCACAAAGCACGGATTGATCCAAAATAGTGTTCCCTCTGAAAGCAATATGGAATATTGTACCAAAAACCAAGCATAATTGCTCTGAGTCTCACTCATCTTCCTGGCTGCGCAACCTAGCTAGTTTGTTGGTAACAACAACATCAAGTTGTACAGCATGCTCAACAATGTCCTTTCTCTTCCAGGTGGAGACATTGTGCGCAATTTCCGTAGAGTAAGTCCTGAAATGACATTGACCATTAAGAGATGGGTGAGCAGATTTCGACGACATCTTAACTAGGCAACCATATCAAGTTGAAACACATAAAACTCTGTAATCATGGAAGACACTATGAAATCTACACAAACTTTGTGTTGCCACAGCCGGTATCTGCTTCAATGTCCTTGAGACAACCATATCAAGTTGAAACACAGAAAACTCAAGCATAATTTAACCCCATTTGCAATGAACAAACTAAAATCCATATAAGCATAGAAGAAGATCTTTCATCCGATATTGGGGAAAAAAAATCAAAGACGAGACCTCCAAGATCCTAATTTATATTCCACATTGCCCCAAATTCAGAGAATGCAGGAAATTCTTGAAAACACAATAATTTCCATTCCATTCAATATTAATTACCAATAAAACTGAGAAAGAATACTCTGGAAATAGAAATGATAACGAGTAAAACCAAATAAATAAAGAAGCCATGAAACCCAATTCGCTTACATGGGAAGATCGCAACCATGGGGCTTCCATCTCCATTTCAGATACTCGGAGTCACGCCTTCCATTGCTTTGGCAGCTAAAACCCTCATCCACATAAGGACAAGAACCCGGTTCATAGATTGGGTAGTCGTCGTCTTTCACCCACGTACCCTTGTACAAATCGCATTTCACCTTTTCCAGACTTGGATTCTCCAAATCGGCCGACTCGGTCTTGGACTCGGTTTCATGGGTTGGAAAAAGGATTTGTTGAAGAGATGTCTCAATTCTCTCGATGTAAATGGAAATGGTGGAATTGGGAGAGGAAATGTAAGGCTTGGTTGTTGGAATGGAGAGAAGTGAAGAGAGAGAAGAGGGTTCGAACCCTAGATCTCTGTAGGAGGAGAGAGTAGGTCCGAGAGCTTGTTTGGTGAAGAAAGATATGGTCAGGACTCAGGAGAAATAATAAAATAAGAGGTATGTATGTTTTCAAGGTATAAGTAACGGTTCTTATGGGGAGACGAAGATGCCATATGGAGAGCATGTTGAAGGAAAGTGATTACTTATTATGAAACTTGAGCAGGTGGGTGGACATGTGGCGGCCTCGGAGATGGTTAGTGGACACTTGGCAACTTTAAAGCCTTCTTAAACTCCCCTCCCTTGATTTATCCAATTAAAACACCCCCCCTCTCAACGGATTTTTTAGAGTCAAAGTCTCTTTCTCTCTTAAATTCCTCAATGTGAAACGTCTCCCCACCTCTAAGAAAGACTCTTTTAAATCTTAAATCCTTCTAAATCTCCTAATTTATATCTACACTAATCATTCATTCCATTTAAAACGTATGAGAAATTAGAAAGTTTACATTGATGTGCTTTTTTGGAGGAATGTACTTTTTTTATTGGAAGATAGCACTTACAACCTAGGAGGCACAAAACTTGGGCTCCTCTCGACTAAGAAAAGTTTCCGTGCTCTCTCTCCATTCAAATCTACCACTCCATCGGAGTTGATCTTGACCCATTGTGGAGGTGTCCAAAACCGTGTGCCAGGTTTCTCTTTCGGTTGAGTACCCAATCTAAGGATGCACTTCAAGTTTTAATGACTATTTGGAATATGATATTTCATGATCTGGTCAATTTATGCACTTATGGATTGTGATTTCTTAGCCTTTGCAATATTGCCAATTTGTCATGGGCTCGGGTTTTGGAGCTTGCTTGAGTTTTTCATTTTATAACATTTTCCACCAGTTCCATGCTCGATGTATGGAAACATAACTCTTCAAATAAAATTTTACTACGTGAATATGGGATAGTGCTAGGTGGGATTTGGGATGAGGATTTGGCCTTATGGAATCGATTAATTGGTGTAAACATCATGTAGGCCAAGGTAGTCTCAAGTCTATAAAGTTTTTTATAATTTTAATTGTTTCACTTTTTAGAATTACACCATTTTGATAAGTAATTTGCAGTGCGATTTGCTTACCTCTGATTGTGACTCACTTCGACCATCTGAAGTCAGTTACTAATAGGGGTTTCAAAGAGCCGAATTTGGACCAGTCAGACCCGATTAATAAACGGTCAGGCCAACCCATTTATTAATCAGACCGAATCAAGCCGGGTTGGGTCGGGCTAGATTTGGTTGGGATGGGCTGGGTCGTCCCATCTAAAAAACAATGTGCAATTTTACCTATAAATTAAATGGGCCAGGTTAGTAGGGCTAAGCCCGGTTAGAAGCCTATCGAAACGGGCCACGAGCTTTAGACTCCAAGCTCAAGCCAACTCGACCCATTGACACCCCTCGATACTAAGCCTCCTTTCAATTTGGGCTATAGTGAAATCACACTCCCACGACCTCATGCATTCATTCTTAATGCATTTGACCGCCCATGCAAAGTCAGAAGAGTCTTGAATCTATTGGTAACTTTGGTACATGTTCTCCATCAAGTCTTTCTAGATCGCATGTGTGGGCTGTGAAATCTCATTGTTCATTGCCCAGGTGTATATGCAAAGACACACACCTAATCATTGTCTCTCAGAGAGACAGTTTGGATTTGCACGTGCCTATGACACGCACAGTCCTTTTAGCTGTTAGCATTAAATGCTGATGAGTGACCATCATGCCACTAAGCATGGCAGTGAATGACCTGTGAGGATAAGACATAACGGATAATCCCTAAGTGCCAGCCTCCGAGAGGCTGACATGTGTCAGGTTTGAGCGGATAAACCTCATGGATCCAGCCTCCAAGAGGCTGACATGTGTCTAGGTCCATGGGGATAAACCTCACATATCCACCTTTTAAATATCAGCTTCTGAGAAGCTGAATCATATCTAATCCGTGAGGACAAATCTCACGCACCAACCCGGCTAAGTGCCAGCCTCCAAGAAAGCTAGTAATGCCCAGATAATGGACCCTAGAGGAGGGTGAATAGGGTTTATGGCAAATTAAAATTTTTACTCTAAGTGGTATTTGCGGAATTTAGAACTTATCACAACAACTACCAAACTAAATTCAGAGATAATAAAAGAAAGAGAATGATAGAGATACTAGACACCAGATATGTTATCGGGGTTCAGCAATTTTGCCTACGTCCCCGCCTTTAAGTTATCCCGCTTCAAGGATTTTCACACGATTCACTAATCGTACTCTTCTTTTCCGGCAGATAGCAAGCCTTACAATCCTTTTCTAGGCTCATGAAGAACCTTTAACAATCCTTTTACAGGCTAAGGAGCTACCTCTTCAAGAGAGACTCTCTCTTTGATATAAGAAGACTCTCTTCTTAATAGGATATAAGAATCTCTGATTCTTGACTTTCAACAAATACAGAGATTTATGAATTTTTAATCCGAATTGAAAGCTCCTAAATTGAGCTAAATAATAATTGAATACAAAGTTTACAATCTCTCAAGATAGATTGGAATTGAAAGGTCAATGAGTGAGGGATTAGGTTTCAGGATATTCAATGCAAAAACAGAGTATTGATTGCTAGATGTTGGTGAGTGATGAATGATCAATAGAACAGTGATAGGAATCCTTAGAGTTGTATATTTTTTTATAATAAATCAACTCTATTTGTAGTTAGACAATCAATATGGCCATTGGGAGAAGCGTTGAATGCGAACTAGCCGTTGAAAATAGTCGTTATAAGTTTTTCCCGTAGGCACTCGTCGATGAGTAGGAAAGAATCAGGCTTGAGTCGTCAACGAGTGAAGACAGAAGCAATTGCTTCATTTCCTGTCACCCACTCGTTGACGAGTCCCTTGCACTCGTCGACGAGTTCACTGAAATTTTTGAGTAAACTCATCTTAATGAGACCAAAAAGATGGGACATATGCTAGGATCCTTAGGCAATTGATTTAATATTATTTTAATCATTTTTAGGGCCTTAGAATGATGTCTATGTTATACTAGGTCTCCTAGGGTCTATCTAGGTAGTCTTTGAGCAATTCTTTTCCAAGGTATTTAGGACTTTTTACAAGGTCCTATACACTATAACTTTAGACACTAATCTTCATTTGAGATATGATCTTCAGACTTAATTTGAGAAGCTCTACTCTTGGTGGATCTTCAAAAATTGTCTTGAGTTTTTGGGGCTTCTAGCACTTGAACTTTGACCTTGATGTCTTTAAGCTCTTAAATTCTTCATATCTTGAATTTTGATCTTAATAGACTGCTTCTCTGAAATTTCACATACTCAATGAAAATATTAGTACAGGAAGAGTCATTCCATTATTGTGTCATCATTGAAACTGGCAAGGGTACATAGAGTTGTAACCTTGAGGCTAACAGGTAGCACATGTCTGATCCGTGATGGTAAATCTTACGGATCCAACCATTTAGGTGTCAGGCTCCGAGAGACTGACATGTGTCCATGAGATTAAATCTCGCGGATCAAAATGACCGTCAATAGTTCACTGCCACATCATGGAGAATCTCAAAGGGGGATTCTCCTAAACTGTGGGGATCCCAAGATAAGGATCCCTCTCTTTTCAAATCTTATGGAATGTCACACGACACTCCATAATCATGAAATGATTAGGACTTTGTCTTAAATCCTAGGAAAGAATGTGACTTAAGAGCTACTTTTTAAGGCGAAGATATTATCTTCCCTCCCCTTTTAGAATGGTACTAGGATTCTTCCCAAAAAGGGAAAACCTGATACAAGATTCTTCAAAAGAAAAGGACTCTCTTTTGGCTTTAGGAGTCTCCCAGATAAGGGAGACCCATGAGCTGACCTCCTGTAAGAGGAGAACCCGTGTTAACTTCCCTAAAATAAACAAGTCAAAGAGAGAAACCAAAAAGGACTCTTTCAAACCTTTATGTATATGATTTCTCATAAGAAAGTCATACGAAGAAAGAAATAAAATTCCCCCAAAAAGTACAGAGAATAAAAGAGATAGCTCTTTTCTCCCCTTCAAGCAACAACAAGCAGCCAAAGAAGAAGATTCCTTCAACATGGAGAATACCAGGTGAACCTCCTAAAATGTCCACCCCTATTCTCTCTTCGTTTTTGAAATACAAAGACCTCAAAGAGGCACTTGTAACGCCTATATGAGATATGGGCAATCCCTTTGAATAAATAAAAATTTAAGTTTATTCAATATTGGTTTCTTGTAGTTCTTCTTCTTAATCAAAAGTTCTTCCCCAAATCGGAAAGGTAATTAACTGTCCGGGTTTACTCGGATTTGAAGAATAGTCCCTCACACAAAATAATAAACTCCATACAACAATAGAGGTAATATAACCGCAAGGTTCAAGATGTCAACCATCAAAAGACACTTAAAATTTGCGTGTGTAGCATGTGATTCAATTTGTAATACAGATTGACCAGCTATGTCTAAAAATGGTTCATATGAGTCTTTTTCTTCTCCTTTGGTAAATGGCCCCTTTTTCTTTTCCTTTCTTCACTTTTGGCTTGGTTGAAGTTTATATGAGTGTTTAAAGTTTGTAAATCTTCAATTTTATCTCCATTTTTCTCGCATGAACCTGAAATCAATAAAAACACTGAAGTAAAAAAACATAATAGAAAAATTGACTTAAAAGAATTAACCTGTTTGTAGTGTATTTTAGAGAGAGATAGTGGCTCTTTTGAGAGATATGTAGACTATTTTTAGATAGAAGAGAGGGGTCTGCTATTAGCGCTTTGCTGGGATGGCTTAGAAGAAGAAAGGGGCATGTTATGGGGTTTTGTTGGATTTGGAACTAAAAGAAAGAAGAGGGCTATTAGTGGGTTTTTTTTTAAGAAAGAGAGGGTCTATTTATGGTGTATTTTAGAGAGAGAGAGATGACTATTTTTAGATAGAAGAGAGGAAAATGCTACGGGGGCTTTGCTGGGCTAGTTTAGAGAGGAGAGGAGTAAGGATGGTTTAAGAAGAGAGACATTACCTAAAAAATCCGCCCTGAATGAGAACGTGAAAGTTTTCTCTTATTTGGGGTTTATGTATAAGATAGAGAGGGAGGTTTAATTTTTGTTCTTTTATATATAAGGTGAGGGGAGAAGAAGATGAGGGGGGGGGGGGGGGGGGGGGACGTGTGAGTGCAATGATCACTTTTCTTCAATCTAGATATACGGTTATGTCGCAACAACCCCAGTTAGTATATGATTGAAACGAGTGGATATAACATGACATTATCTATTGTTGGAGTTTACATATCAAAAAAAAAAAAAAAAATCTATTGTTGGAGTTTAGTTATAATACACAGGTCAACACGTGTCGCTTTTAATATCCTTAATTGTGGTTATGATTCATTAAACATTAGGGTTCAACCATCCACCCTTGTTTCTATAAAAAAAAAACATTTAACTCTAAAAGTTAAAGTAATTAACTAGATATAGAATTAAAAAAGAACTTAAAAGGTTATAACCCTAGAGGATTCCGAGTCAGTGGATATGTCAACCATCACACCTCATCAATGATCATTTAGCCTTTCCACATCTCACATCTCTATGCCAGTATGCACGTCCTCACATGTTTGAATACGTCAACAAGACCCAGTCTTTGCGAATAATATAAGGATTATCCTATTGGGAAACCCATTTTATGATTATATGCTTTGACTAAATACTGCATTTTTTTGAAATGTATATTTTATAAGAAATAGTTACGAGTTATAAAAAATAATATTCATAACATTTTAGTTATAAAAGCATTCATTAATTTTATTTTCATTTTTACAACAAAAATATATATTATTTCTAAAATAGTCGATATGCTCTATCTAACACTTTTTTCCTGTCTTATTTTGTTACTATTATTCAAAATACTATAAATACATAGAGTTAGACAAGGCACAATGTGTTTAAGGCAATTCCTCAAATGGAGAAGAGCAATAAAATAAACGAGATACATTTGAATGAAATAATATATTTTTAAAAATTAATTATCTACACAGCTAACTTTTTTATTTTGTTTTAAAAAATAATAGCGGAACAAGATACGCAAAATAACTACAAACCTCATGAGGTACAAAAATAAACACAATTAAATTGTTATTACTTACTTGTAATTACAGAATTATTACATCATCATAGCCATTAACAATTTTTTCATCTAATCCTTTTTGAAATTAATACAATGACGAAGAAGACAATCAAACACTTTCAGAGCAAAACAGTTATAAATAATTGATTTTTTTTTATATAAAAACATCATTCAAATTATTTGTTTTTTATTAGGGTTAACCTTCTCAAAAATCCCTTCAATTTGATATATAATGTTTTCCAAATTGTTATGATTATGAGAGCAGTAAATCCCAGGTTATTTAAGCAATTTATCCGTGAGATTACATGATTTGAATAGGAGGATGAAAACCCCATTAATCAAACCCATAAAGGAAAGGAAAAAAAAAATAGATATGAATAGGAGGAGAATGAAAACTCCATTAATCAATCCCATAAAGCAAAGAAAAAAATAGATCTGAATAGGAGGAGGGTGAAAACCCATGAAAGAAGAATGAAGAAGAAAGAAGGTTAGAAAAAACTTTACACTGTTCTATCACTTTACGCTGGCGCAAGAGAAGATTGAGGATTTGGAGGAGGAGCATCCGACGACAGCAACGATTAGGGGCAGCAGGGATTGGCAAAGGGCGAGAGAGGATGAGAGAGCGCGAGAGAGAAAATTGAAATGGGGGCAATCGTGAAATCGTGAGAGAGAAATTGAAATGGGGCAATCGTGGGAGAAATCGTGATAATTAATAGGTTTGAGGTTGTTTATTGGTCAAATTACTTAAATGCCCTTTCTTGACTACTCTAATGAAAGTAAGAAACGAAAAAAAGGGTAGTTTCGGGATTGAGGAAAAATCAGGCTACGCCTGGCTCTCGCTTTATAACAGTAAAGATAAAGAAAAGAAAAAAAAGAAAAACCAAAAAAGAGCCGTTGTAGCCACATGTGTCCCACCAACTCGCTTCAGTTCAATTGGACACAAATACTTGGTTTTATTAAAAGAGGAAACCTGTTCATGAAAAAACGAAAGAGGAAAATGAAACCCCAACTCTTGCGCAGAGAGGGAGAGAGAAAGAGAGAGGAGCAAAAGCCTCTTATTCACGGGGAGAGAGAGACGACGACGACGAGCGATGGAGGGTGCAGTTGGGACGATTGGTTGAAGATGATCGATGAGAGCAAACCCTCATTTGCTATTTACCGTTCTTCAAAACCCTAACTCTCAGTTATACAAGGATCTCTTCAAATTCAATCTAACGGTGAGCAGATCTACGTACAAAGCAGTGGAAGAAAACCCAAATGAGGAATCGTCTCCGTTGCAGCATCAGCAGCAATGGATACAGAACAAAACCCTGCAGTTTCCCATCGTCTCCGTTTTATTTTCGATTCACAGAAGGAGGGATACGGTTAGGGCAAAATATCTGCAATCTCTTCTACGTGGTTTAGTTCTCTCTCCCTATCTCGCAACTCTCCTCACCGGCTGCTGAAATCTTCCCCTCTCCATAGGGGTTACGGCTGCTGAAATCTTCCCCTCTCCGGTCAGGCCAAGGTAACTCTATTTATATCTCTCGATTCCCCCTTTCTCTAGTTTCTGTGTTTTTGCTTCTCATGCTATTCACAAGAATCAGACCCGAAACCACCTGTGTGTAGATTCTAGCCATGCCGGTGACCACCCTCACCAGCGGTGGATTCTCATTCTTTTAATCATTTTACCAGATCGTTGGTAAGGGCCATTTCACTGTTTTCCATTTTATTTTCCCACTTTCTCTATTGTTCTTCTATTTAAATTAAGTGTTTTCGTTCCTCTGTTGTCAGTTTGGCAGAACTGGACAATACCTCTGGCTAGATCGTACCTCACTAGAGCCTTCCTCTAGCTCATCCGATCTGGTATTCTCCTCCATATCTCTTTTCTGTTTCCCCTCTTGTAGATCTCTAGTTCTACAAGAGCAAGCAATAGCTGAAAAGGGGTTTTATTTGCACCGGTCACCGTTGAGTACTCCACGAGGGTCAGAGCCACCTGAGCTTTTGCCTCTGTTTCCTTTGAGTTCTCCGAAACAACAATCTGGGGATCTGTAAAAACCACGATACGTTTTGTGAAATTTTCTGGTTCTTTTCTCTTTCCTTTTCCTTTTCCTTTCATGTTTTATTTTTCTGGAATTTTTACTTGGCTCAACAGTTCAAAACTCCAAGCTCTTGTATGGTTAGATGGGTTTTTTCCCCTGCTAGTTGATTTTAATTGAGAGGGCTTTAATGGAGATGTAATGGTGATATCTACATTCAGAATTTGATCTGGGTTTCTCGAATTTGCTTCGAAAGTGAGATCCAAAGCAAACCAGTGATAGAAGACCGTCATTTTTTAATAAAAAGGATTTTTTATATGAATATTATGGGAATAATCGACGGTCAATGATCGTCGTTTATGACTTAAATAAACAACGGCCCAAAACTGTCGTTTTTTCTCGGTAAAAATGATGAGTTCAGGCTGTCCTTTACATAAAAGACAGGTTTTTTTTTTTAGGACAGGCTTTTTGACGGCCATAAACCGTCGTTTTAGTCCTTTTTTGTTCGAGTTTCTTTTGTTGTTGTAGTTTTTTAGAATGGTATTCATTTGGGTTGGATTTGCTTTGAGATAGCATATGAAAGTTCAAATCACCGAGTAATGAGAATACATTTTGCACATTTGATTTGATTGAGGTGTAGTTTATATTCCTTTGTGCTTGTTCGAGATAGCTTATGAAAGTTCAAATCACCTGTGTGTAGTTTATATTTTGCACATTTGATTTGATTGAGGTATAATATTTATAAGTTTTTATTTGATTAATAGTTAATCAAGTAATTACATAAATGCCATTGGTTGAGATACAGGGTTTTATCTCAAGTGAATTTTAATTAAGAGAGATCAATTATTTTATGGACATTTAATACTATTGTTTAGGGTATTATTTTATTTAATTGTTAAATCAAATAATCTCTAAAGCAGTTGGCCCTTATGGAAAATTTTGATTTCACCTATTATTGATTTTGAAATCAATATAAAGTGATATTAAAAATTAGCAATTTGCTGATTTTTTATTTTGGACTTTTAATAGTTATTAGATCAAAATAATATGGAAGAGATTAGATCCCTAGCCTAGCCGAATTTAATATGGTGTTTTCTATTTGTTTATCAATTGAGGAATGTGATGATGAATTTTAGGGTTAGATTAAATCTCAGAGAAATTGTTTCTCTTAATGATTTTCCAAGCATTAAAGGAAAATTGTTTTTTTTTAATGATGATCTAAAAGCCTTAAGAATTCATTCTTTACATACTTGCTTTCTTTGTTTTAGGGTTTTTCTATTAAATGTTAATAGAGGCCTTAATCATATGGGAAAGAGTTTCCCTGAGGTTAGCAAAACCCTTGTTGAGGTTATGGACTTTCTAAGTAATTTGTCAAGTCATATTATTATTCATAGTTGATGAATTGTTAATATATATTCTTGTTGAATGGTGGATGGGTTCCATGATCATGCCTTCTTCTCTCTCTATTCTCTTCTCTTTCTTCTTATGGGTTGTACTCCCCTTGAGTACCCTATTTTGGGTGGTTTATCAAGGTTTCTTATTTTGAATATGATGTAATCTTAGTATTAGGAGTTGCTGGTTTTTCTCTATGGAGAAATCATAATGATGATAGAAGATGATGGTGATCGCATGGAGAATAAATCTTGGAAGGCGTTCTACAAGAGTAGTTGTAGGATTTCTAGGATAACATGATCATGTGGACCCATTATGCGGCTATATTATGTATTTCATGTGATGATTTGTTATAGCTTTTAGTTGCTTAGAAAAGTTCATAACCCTTGTGATAATGTGATTATCGTTTTTGTGCAAATTTTAGATGATTGGATCAAACCCCATAATATGTGTTTTGTTGAAATATAAAAAGTTTGTGTTTAAATAAAACACATTATTATAGCCTTTTTGGACGTGATGCATGTAGTCCATGTTGAAATTTTTACGTGGAATATGTTACTTACATGATTATGAGATAATTGTGCCTTAATTGGCATAGATGTAAGCTAACAATATTCACGATTTTGGGAAGTGCTTGATTGACACTTAGAGACCCTAGTAGAGGTCTTAGAGAGTTGTTTAAAGACTTCCATAATTTCTTTTAGACTTAGGGTTGGTGAACCCTAATGTGCTAAAAATAATTTGTAGAGAATTAAAATGTAATATAGTCCATTTTGACTTATGGGCTTTAGTGATGCACATGGACACTTTATAATTGTTATTTTGGGCCCATGGTGCTTGGTATGACCAATGGTCCATCATCTGGATGAATAAACCATTTAAAGCCCACTGATGTTAAAAATGACCTTTGTACCCTTGGATTAGATCCATTAAGATTTCTGGGGCTAGTGGGAGTTCATTGGAATTAGTTTGATCTAATTAAAAGGAAATTTGATTTATTATCATGTGATGATTTTGTATATTATTTTATACATGTGATACAATGATAAATATTGTGAATGCTTTTGATATATGCATTAGATGTATAATTTGTTCATGATATTCTGTTTTCCCTCAAGAAAAATATTAAGTGAATTAAATGGGCTAATCTATCCTACGAGATAATGTTGCCCTATGACCTTCCATTATCAATAAGACTAGGAATTAATTAGCCTGAGTCTTGTCTTGCCAAAAGGTATTGACATAATTCAGTCTGAGTTAAACTCCTAGAGCCTTATTTCTATAGTAGATAGGTTTGTGTATGGCCTGATAGGGAGTGTCAACTAAAATGGGGGCACAGCCCTACTCCAATTACAACCATGAAATATGTGCATGTAGGTAAGGTACTTGTAGAATTTTACATATTACACAATGTTTTAAAATGAATGAGAGGCTTACACCTTGAGGATCAACTTTAAAATTTTAAATCCCTAGATTTGATTTGAAGAGGCAGAAATGAAGTTCGATGAAACTGACTGCATTGCATAGAATGGCTTGAATAAGTAGAAATATTAACTCTAATTTGGGTACCAATTTGATGAGAAATGAGGCCATGTAACTTAGTTGTATTTTTGATTAGTAGATTCTGCTATTTGTGATCTACTAATTCTTCTGGGTCTAATGTCAAATTAAACTTTTATGAAAAAGTATTGATTTCGTTATTTATATTAATCTGAAAAGCCAGACTATAAATATATATTTGGATGATATAGGGACCATCTCGAGATGAGTCTTGGTCATTTCAAGAATTGGACTATCCCTGAAAGTTTCACTTCTGTCCATAACTACATCAAGGTGAGATATCGAACTATACCTGATTGGAATTTTCCTGTCGGGCTTGCTTACTAGTTTGAGGTCATTTCGCTCCCAGTTTCCAGTAGCCAGCATCTTTTATCGATTTACTATTTTGGATGACTTTGACCTTTTGGCTAGTTAAAGATAGTGAGATGTATATCCATGCCTCAGCCCAAATTTTTTTCTTGTCTGTTTGTGCATTACTATTTCAGATGTTTCCCCTTAGTGCTTTATCCTTAGGGAAAGTAAGATACTGTAATCTTTATAATTTTCTGTCATGATTGCCTTCCAACCACCATCATGTTGAGTTGTTTAACCACAATAGCATTATGTGATGCTTGCAGTTGCGTTTCTCTCTCGAGCCTTTCCTAAAGACCGAGGCTGCAAAGGAGTATGTAATCGTAGGATGGGAACCAAAGGTCAATGCATGAAGCTTCTAGTAGTTTGGAATATGTATTATTAATGGTTTTTGGAGTGTGTATTGTATTGTAAACAATGACAGGTATGTTTGGGACATGGATTTTTTTTTTTAAAATGACGGCTCAAGACTGTCATTTTTTAATAAAAATGATTTTTTATATGAATATTATGGGAATAAACGACGGTTAATGACCGTTGTTTATGACTTAAATAAACAACAGCCCAAAACTGTCGTTTTTTCTCGGTAAAAATAACAAGTTCAGGCCGTCGTTTACATAAAAGACAGTTTTTTTTAGGACAGCCTGTTCGACGGCCATAAACCGTCGTTTTAGTCCTTTTTTGTTCGAGTTTTTTTGTTGTTGTTTTTTAATCTTCTAAAAGTAGAATGGTATTCATTTGGGTTTGATTTGCTTTGAGATAGCATATGAAAGTTCTAATCACCGAGTAATGAGAACATATCTTGCACATTTGATTAGCTTGAGGTATAGTTTATATTCCTTTGTGCTTGTAGCTCTGTGCTTATAGTGCTTGCCTGAAATTGAAATTCTTTCATTTTTTTAATTCTTAACACTTGGGAACATTTCTGCCTTGTTTTAATCGGAGGTTTGTTTTGTGATATGCAAATAATCAGATGTTTGAACATAAGTGTAGTCGGGGTGCTTGTCGCATGGGAAATGTGGGTCCTTCGTGGATGCAAATGAGCATGGAATAGAAACACAATCAGGTTATAGGGAGAAATGAACATAACACATCCCTCTCTCTAAATGAAAGCAAACCGAACTCGGGAAAAACAAATCAGCATGGAATAGATCTAGGGAGAAATGAACACAACACATCCCTCTCTCTAAATGAAAGCAAACCAAATTCGGGAAAAACAAATCACTCTTCGACTGATAAAAAGAACTAGGACTACAAAAAACCCTAACTCTAGCCACTACCTCTCCCGCTACCGACTTTACTTTTTTTTTTTTCCTTTGCATGCGAGGGACGGAGCCAGATCTAGGGTTCGCTTTTGTTTACGATGGTGGGTGGAAAAGAACCTTTACAACAATCTCTAGATACAGCAAGAGAATGGACCACCCTCGGTCTAAAATGAAAGTCTACGGGCAGAGATAATAATATCGCGGCAAGCTAAAGATTTCAACAATCATTTCATGGTAACTTCAAAGGTTGGAAGAGAATATTTGGCCATTAATCAAGTCATGGTAGGTCCCTAGAAAAGACCTATTCGGCCTGATTTTCGACGTCCAGACACGAAAAGATTCATTGTACAAAGATCATAATACTACTACTAACTACAATAAACTGATTTTGACGGTTCGCGGTTCATTGACGCAGAATAGAAGTTTAGGCTATATTGGCTAAATGCTGGATACTGCATACATGTATAAACACATAATAAAACTTCTTCCCTTATTTTAGTGCTTTAAAAAAGTGACAATAAAATGTTTACGTAAAGAAACTTTGGCAAGTTGGGACGGATTGTGTAGGAAAATTTCCGTTCTGGCCCACAAGTTCAATTATTTTGCCTGTTCAATTACAAGGCATGACGTACCACGGTAAAACACCCTTTTAAAGTGTATTTTTGCCTCAAGAAAATGTTGCCTATTTTACGTCCTGACATTCTTTGCCCACTTAGACCCCTGCACATGATGCTATTGCAAGATTTCTTGGAGGCGAACTGAAATTCCTGACTTGTCGTAGCACTGGGCAATATCTGGAATGATTCGTAGATATGTGGGTGAGTTAGCTTTAGATAATGCCGAGTACAACGAAAACACTGCCTTTATTTTTTCAAATTTCCAGGACAAACGCGATTTTGCAATTCTCCCGGTGACCCATGTGCTATTCCTTTATCACGGGATATCCTGTTTCCTGCTTTTCTATTGTACCAGTTATACATCTTGGCTATAAATAGTCCCAAGATGCTCTGGCAAGAGCTATTACTTCTGACTACCTTTTAGACACACTAACCACTAGCTGAACCAAGGATTACTCAACATCCTGAAGTGATTCACTGATGGTCCTTAATCATGACAATTTGTAATTCTCAGATTTCCAGTTTTCTCTTTCACTAATTGTACATCTAGCCATATCTTGTACACAGATGTCGTTGCAAGAATTTCTACTTCCTATAGAACATTTATAAATGCTTGGCTTAACAAGATTACTCAACATCCTGAAATTGCACCCTAGATTCATGGTTGAATGGCTTCAAAGTAGTGTAAGTACACCAAAGACATTACATACGCAGAGTTGATAAATCTTTGTCATGCCTAACAATACACACTTGGAGATGTCGGGATTAGGTTTACGGATCAATGTACTGTAGTTCTTTAGGTTTATGTTTCTGTTTGTTGCTGGTAGTAGATAGCTTCCATTATGAAACAAAAGATTGCTGAAAAAAAATAGTGATTGCGGAATATGGATGTCCAATATGTTTTTTTTGAAAATAGATATATGTTATTTCAGTGTTATTATTGCCATCGTGAGTAGACCCCTTCCCTTTCATAAATGCCGATTAAATGCAACCACTAATAGTATGACATGTGGCACAAACACCCTGTAAGAGAAATCGTAGGGAAAAATACTTAAAATCTTCTCATCTAATCCCCTACAAACGCTCTCAAACCGCCACGTGGCCGCCCAATGCTTGGGTTTAATTAGGTATAATTTCTTTTATATGTTTCTCATTTTGATAATGGCTGTTATATCATATTTGATGCTGCAGTTGTTATTTTCTTAAATTTAAATCGGAGAGTTTTACTGCTTGTCTAAGATTCAGCTTCAGGAATTCTTTAGTTGGTATGTTGTAGATTTGATTTTGCATTCATATGTTTGGGCTTTATAATCAATTTGGAACGACAAATTTTTCAGTTTAATTGGCAATTTTTCATGACTTACATTGTATTTAATAGGATTATTTATTTAGGTTGAAATACCTTGCAATAAAGTTAAAATTCTGGTAGTATCACCATCAAAAAAAAAATTTATGGTAGTATGATTGGAATTTTGCCTCCTTGAGTAATAATTTTCTTTTTCAGTTATGGTATTCTTAGTCTTTTTAATATTTTATTTAGGTTGGAATACCTTGCAAAAGAAATAAACTTCTGGTAGTATGATTGATATTTTGCCGCCTTCAATTATATTCTTCTATATCTGGTATACTATTTTGTGGGATTCTGTACATATGAATGTGAAATTGAGGAGGACATGGTTGCAAGTGCCTTCATTTCGTAAAAAAGTAAACAATTCATGATGATCAATTGAGGGGGACTCTCAATCCTTTCATGTGCAGGTCTTAACTATTTCTATGTTTAATAAGGTTCTATGTTTCATGTACATGACATTTAAGCTTTGGATTCTCTATATGCTATTTTTTTCTGTTTAGTTGACAGTTATAAGAAATATTTTAATTGATGTGCTTTGTTAATTAGCTATTGATATTATTTATTGAGATTTAAATTTCTTGATTTACTTTCGGAATAAATTTTTTTTTTGTTTTTGAAGGTAAGCAGGGGTTAGGCAGACCGCCACAAGAGAAACATAGGCGGGATTCGATCCCTGGTCCCTGGAAGGCTGGAACGACGCCAAGGGACTTTACCAAGTAAAAGCTTGCACATGCCTTATAGGGCTAGTTGCTGTCATTTTTAAAAGTGACATTTTAAACACTTGTGAATAATATGAAACCATTTTTAGCCTCCAAATGGCATGAAATGAATAAACAAAAACGAAAATGCTTAGATTTATCACACTTTAAGCTCTCATTGAAGATCCTCTCAATTTTATAGAATAAGTATCTAAGGTCTTAAAAGTACAGTTTTAAAAAACTTCGCAATCGTGGTTCCATATTCTTGCGACAAAAATAATATGGATATTAGAAGGGAAATAGGCCATAGGTTTGCATTTGGTTCTTCTTGCATTGTTGCTTTTATGCTTTCACCTAACCCATAGAGAAATGTCAATAAATGATTCCAAGTGATACTATCCATCACTATTTATGAACTTTCAATCTCCTCATATTAGACCTTTCTCCACTGCCCCTAATACGTAATGCTCTCACTGCCCTTCGCTTGAAATTTTTTGTAAAAGTGTGCTACTTGGTTCAATATGGATCTATGTAGGGGAATTAGGCATGGGTCTGCATTTGCTTCTACGTGCATTGTTATTAGATTTTGATACAACATGATGGTCAGATTTTTGGGCAATTTTGGTTGAACCCTAGGGAGAGTTGATGCACCCACTAAGCCTATTAAGTATTAACTGTCAACAATTTCCCTGAATATTTGTTTCACAAGTCTTCCAACAATCTTCTTATCCCAACCTGCTAAAACCCCTCACAATTGGATTATTTTGTTGGAAGTTCAGTTTAGCCTTGTACAGCTGAATTCAGGGGGACTCTCAATCCTTTCATGGGCAGGTCTTAACTATTTCTATGTTTAATGAGGTTCTATGTTACATGTACATGATATTTAAGCTTTGGAATCTCTATATGCTATTTTTTTCTGTTTAGTCGATAGTTATAAGAAATATTTTAATTGATTTGCTTCGTTAATTAGCTATTGATATTATTTATTGAAATTTAAATTTCTTTATTTACTTTGAGAATAAAAGTTTTTTTTTTGGAAGTAAGCTGGGTTTAGGCAGACTCCCACCAGAGAAACATAGGCAGGATTAGACGCTCCATAGGGGTTACGGCTACTGAAACCTTCTCCTCTCCGGTCAAGCCAAGGTAACTCTATTTATATCTCTTGATTCCCCCTTTCTCTAGTGTCTGTGTTTTTGCTTCTCATGCTATTCACAAGAATCACACCCGAGACCACCTGTGTGTAGATTCTAGATTCTAGCTATGCCCGTGACCACCCTCACCAGCG
Organism: Tetracentron sinense; assembly: GCA_015143295.1. Lineage (NCBI taxonomy): Eukaryota > Viridiplantae > Streptophyta > Magnoliopsida > Trochodendrales > Trochodendraceae > Tetracentron > Tetracentron sinense. The sequence continues at coordinate 13,971,471 of CM026555.1, read as the reverse complement.
GTGGATTCTCATTCTTTTAATCATTTTACAACATCGTTGGTAAGGGTCATTTCACTGTTTTCCATTTGATTCTCCCACTTTCTCTATTCTTCTTCTATTTAAATTAAGTGTTTTCGTTCCTCTGTTGTCAGTTTGGCAGAACTGGAGAATACCTCTGGCTAGATCGCACGTCGCCAGAGGCTTCCTCTAGCTCATCCGATCTGGTATTCTCCTCCATATCTCTTTTCTGTTTCCCCTCTTGTAGATCTCTAGTTCTACATGAGAAGGCAATAGCTGAAAAGGAGTTTTATTTGCACCGGTCACCGTTGAGTACTCCACGAGGGTCAGAGCCACCTGAGCTTTTGCCTCTGTTTCCTTAGAGTTCTCCGAAACAACAATCTGGGGATCCGTAAAAACCACGATACGATTTGTGAAAGTTTTCGGTTCTTTTTTCTTTCATTTTCTTTTTCTTCTAATGTTTTATTTTTCTGGAATTTTTGCTTGGGTAAACAGTTCAAAACTCCAAGCTCTTTTTTGGTTAGATGGGTTTTTTCCCCTGCTAGTTGATTTTAATTGAGCGGGCTTTAATGGAGATGTAATGGTGATAATCTTCATTCAGAATTTGATCTGGGTTTCTCGAATTTTCTTCGAAAGTGAGATCCAAAGCAAACCTGACCACCTCTCTCTAAATATTTTTAAAAATGGTTTTCTAAAATCCCAATCAGTAGAAGCTATGAAGCTTAAACTACGAATTGATGTCTAATTCTGCAATTACAGAAGCATTTACTTCGTTGCATTGCTACCCGGGGCGAGTGCCAGTGCCCCAGGCCCAAGTGATAAGAGGGCCAACACTTTATCCTCAATCTCAGCATTGCTCCCCTGTTAGTTGATTTTACTTGCCCCCTTCTTCGATGTCAGATGCCTCTTGCTTCCAATTTTTGCGACGCCATTGCCTTTCGCTCGTTCCGTTCTGAATCTCTTCAATGTCGATGGAAAAGGAAGGCGACCCATGTCTTCATGGTAAAGCTAGCTGAGCAAGCCGAGTTGTACGAGGGTAGGATTCCACATTCCTCTTTGTTTTCCTTGACTTTTGGTCTAATTTATCTTTTAATTTTGACATTTGTTTACCCAATTTTTGTTCTAGATCGGTTTCTTTGATGCTTATGTACCCTATTTAGATCTTGATTTGTTTGAAACTTTCCTGATGGTGTTCACCTCATGATCGGTTAGGGTTTTCTGATTATTTTTGTAGATTTATTATTTCTAATAACTTGACTTTATTGTGTTGACTCTGTCTTTATGGTGATTTATTTTAAAAAAAATTTAAAGCACTCAGATCGTTATTGGTTAAGGCATCTTAAGTTCCTTAATAAGGGAAGTGCTTGTTGCAGGAGATTAACTCTGTGCAAAGATTCATGGAGAGTCTAAGACCCCTTTTTGGTTTCAAAAGCTGGAATTAATGTTTTTTCTGGAAATTGAATGATGATAAGAGGTGTAGAGAAAGCCAAATAAATTCAGTTTTCTCTCTGTCTCTCTCTCTGTCTCTCTCGTTTAGGTTTATTGGGTGTTTATATTGTTGTTGTGGTGGAGCTGAGACCACCCAAAATGGGAGAAGAGCTTCATTTTGTAGTCTCTTGCAGGGATTTCATTTCCTGTTTCAGCACCCAAAAACTAAACCTTGTGATCTTCTTGCTCATTTGCCTTCTTCCATGCCTTCAGATTCTGGGTAAATTTCAGCATGCAAACAATTCTATTTGTCCTCTTTCAATTCTCAGAAAATTTTCTAACTTTACAACCTTGTATGCAGCATTCATGCGCAGTCCTTAATATCAAACCAACCCAAATGGATAAGTGTCTCCAAAAGCTTGGATTCAAGTATTCCAGATATGAATTTTTACAACCTTCTCTAATCCCAAATTTTCTCTTAATCGAGCAAACCCCCTTTTTTCCTGCCGGTAACAATTGGGTCTAGGGTTTTGACTGCAATGGTGGGAGGATTGGTTGGGCTTTTCTCGGTTATTTGCCTTGGGATGTCATCAAAAAGGTACTACAATCTTTTCTTATTACATCCATGTTCCTTAACTAATTTGAAGTATCCTGTAACTTTTAATTTATTTCATAATTTTAAATGTCCATATTGTGTTCCCAAGTTTTTGGAGATTAAAAAGTATCCGTTATTGCCATTGCTTTCTAATATTGTGACCAGATTTCAGCATGTGGGCTAGAGCAAATCAATGGTATTGTGTTCTCTCTTTTTGTTTAACCGTGGATACTTTACTATTTTATATTTGTGCTATTCTTCAACAATTCAATTTCGATTTGCATATTTTGTCATTAAAGAGCTTTTATGTATCTCTTTTACTGAGTTGGAAATTTAGTTCTCAGGGTGTTTGAGTTTGTTTTTTTCATGTTTGGTAATTTCTATTTGCTCCATAAGGAACCAGCTCTAAATTTGTTGATTTTCTTTTATGAATGTACCCGACATTAATTTACTGCTTGTGTGAACTCAGTAGGGGTGTTTCTTTCTGCATCTTGGGATGGTTTGACCTTTAAGTTGGTTGGTAATTAATGTTTACTGCCACTCTGAGTCTTAGATTGAAATATTCTAGGGTAAATTACACTCACCTCCCCTGAGGTTTGGTGAAATTTCAGAAACGTCCCCTCTTGTTTATGAAATTATATTGCCCTCCCCTCAACTTTGGTTGCCTATAACAGATACTCCCTTATGTTATTTTTCCGTTTCTTTCATGGATGGAATTTGACGATGTCGTCATTTAAACATTTTAAAATGTCTAAATTACAATTCTTAAGGACAAAGTCAACTAATAATATCAACTTAAGATTAATATATATTTCCAAAACCAAGGTTAATAATATCAACTTAAGGTATATGTATATATATATATATATATATATGTATATATATATATATATATATATATGGATAAAAGCTTCTGGGGCTCCATTAGGGCCGAGACCACTGAGACCATGCTCTAAGAGCATGGGATTTCAGGTGGGGCCTACAATGTGTATTGGGCCCCACCTGAAATCCAATGCTCTTAGAGGATGGTCTCGGCCCTAATGGGGTCTTAGTAGCAAAGTCCTATATATAATTTTTTTTTCTAAAAGCCAATGTTAGGTAGGTGAACTCTAGGAGTGAGTGCATGTTAACCATAGTCAGTGGGTATTAAAAGGGGCACGTGACGGTTTATAGAGACCCTTTAATTGTGATTAAACATAATTAACCTAAGGATAAATCCTAGGGTGAGTGTTTTTTCTTAACCAAGGTTATATGGTTAAATCCTAGGGGTGAGTGAATCTTAACCACCATTAGTGGATGTTAAAGGGAACACGTGACGGCTTGTAGAGCCCACTTTAGTTGTGGTTAAGCATAATCAACCTAAGGTTTTATTTTTTTATTAAAAATAAGGTTAGATGGATGAATCCTAGAGGTGAGTGAATCTTAACCACAAATAGTGGGTGTTAAAGGGGACATGTGGTGGCTTGGGACGTTCTTTTTTTTTTGTCGAGCTTTCAAACTATGCTGTAAATATGTGAAGACTATCATTAGTTAACAGAGTTAATTCCCACGGTACTTCAGAGTATCCCCTGTCCGTGGGGAAGGCCTTGGATACACCATGACTTTTGGCTAGGGGAAGAAACTGATTTTTGGAAGAAATCCAGAATGGCAGTAATCTCAGTACCGCCATTTTGGACTGCACTCATTTTAGTGGCTCTTTGGCCATTTTTGATGGTCCCCTGGTCCATTCTAGGGCCTGATTACAGTCCCCCAGGCCTTCAAGAATCCCCCCTGACCTTCCCCTAGCCTCCAAATCCCTTGTCATTGGCCATCGTTGCGAAATTTGGAAAATCTCCAAAATGATGGAACTGTGTTTACCGCCATTTGGGACTATTGCAATTACAGTGGCATTAAGCCATTCCCTAGGATGCTTTCGTCCATTCCAGGACCTTGAGGAGGTCTCTGATACCCTCCCCCATAGTCACAAAGTACCCGTTTAAAAACTTGTTTATAACGCGTTTAAAACTTTTGGAGGGGTCGCCGTTTTAAACATGTTTACCGTTTTAAACTTTAAAATACGTTTTAAACGCGTTTTAAATGCGTACTCCGTTTTATACGCGTTTAAAACTTTTTTTAACCAAAAAAAGAGGTTTAAAACGTGTTTTAAGAGTTACGAGACGATGTGTTAGGGCAAAACGTCAATACCTCGTCTCTCGCTCTGGTCTCAAGTCTCAGCTCTCTCGTCTCGCACTCGGCTGCTCTCCGGTGGAACCTCTCTTCGGCAATGATAAGTCTCTCTCTCTCTCGGATTATTCTTCTTCAATGTCTGGTTTATCTCCTTAGCTAGGACTAGAAGAGACTAGCTTCGATTCTACCCAAGAGTAACCCATTTTTCATACACAGAATTCTTTTAACACGTAAACCATCTTGTGATGCTTTTGGGAGCTTCATGTCTAGGGATATATGAGTTAATCAGTTTATGTACATATTGGGGAGGGGTATTCCTCTTTATCGTTTGCATCTGTGTGGTTTAAATCTTGTGTGGTTGCCTTCGTTTTGCAACTGTGTAAGCTTAAATTATGAGTTAAATGAATATATATATATATATATATTATTTTTAACTCCCCGTACTTTTCCCTTGTTATACCGTTTAAAACCCGTACTTCCCGAACGTATCATTGACGTTTAATACCCGTACCTGTACTTGGTGACTTTGCGGTATTGTGATTCCTACCAATTCCAGTCTCAATGGAACGGGGGCCTTGCATAGGGCCCAGACCTTGTTAAAGGTCGTTCTAGGCCCTGCTCAGCTCCCTGGGCCCTCACTCCAAACCCTAACCAGACCAGACCTTAACCAGGGTTAAGCTTAACCCCAGTTAGTTAAACCTTGACCTAGGTTAACCCTCTTAACTTGGAAAAATCCCAAAAAACCTAAAAAATACAAAAAAGATAAAAAATCTGACCTTGGTCATTCCTAACCATGGTTAACAGCCTTAACCATGGTTGACGGTTGACTCACCCATAACCTTGGTTAACCAATTTAATCATGGTTAAAACTCCCTTTAGCCACTCTTGTGCAATCTCAGTCTCCTCGGCTAACCAACCCTAGCCTCTAGGCTCACCCTAGTCTCCGAGCTAACCTTAAGCCCACTCTGGTACACACTTGGCCGGGGCCAATCAACCATAGCCTCCGGGCTAACCCTAGCCGCTCCGGTGCACACACTCACCCCCTAACCCCTGTACGAGTTAAAGTACCCCGAACTACACTCGGTTTGATCCCGTTTGAATGGGTATATAGGTAGCCTAACCCTGGGTTCAACCCTAGTCTAGGCTTTTCTTTCTTGTATTAACATAATCTAAATACTTAGGCAATTTTACTAATTTTGGGTGTAATTTGGCTTAAACCTAGGGAGTAGATAACCGTATTAGACGGAGGTCCCGGGGTGCCTAACCCTTCCTTGGGAATTAATCGAATCGCTTACCCTAACTCTAATCGAGACCATTAGTCTTAATCTAAACTCGGGTCCTACTTCCCCAGATATATAGGTGGCGACTCTTAGTCAACCCCATGTGAGACCTCTAGGTTTATTTTAGCGTCGTTCCTACGCAGGCCCCGGCCCGGGAAGGAAATGCTGCAAAATCCCGCGCTCACGGACATGAGAACAAATTTTTTACTTTAACAAATTGATTTGATCTAAACTATCTACATCGCGGGAGTAAAAATTTGCTTACTTGAAGTTCAATTAATTTTTTTTCTGTCACTCGACTTTTATATTGTCTAAATTGCTTTTACATATGAGAATAAAGTTTTCATTTTTTCTGATTAATCTGGATTAAATCATCTATATCTCACGTTTGAGAGTTTGCTTACTTACTTGAACTTGAACTAATTCTCTTTCTGTCTCTCAAGTTTATGTTCTATAAATTGCTCTTAGGTTTGAGAATAATTATTTCGCACTTGTAGATTGATAATGTGTAAACCATCTACATTGCAGGATTAAGAGTTTGCTTACTTTCTTGAACTTTAATTAATTCTCTTTTTATGTCTCGAGTTTTATGTTGTGTAAATTTATCATAGACATATGTAAATTTTTTGCTTTTACAAATTGATCTAATGTAAACCATCGACATTGTGGGTTTAAGACTTTTCTTATGAACGAGAACCTAAACTAATTCTTTTTCTTTCTGTTGAGTTTAGTATTGTCCTCTTAGACATGAGAATAAATTTTTGATTTTGCAGATTGATCTGGTGTAAATCATGTACATCGCGGGATTAAGAGTTTGCCTACTTCCTTAAACTTCAACTAATTTTCTTTTCATTTCTGGAATTTTTTGTTATATAAATTACTCTTAGGCATATGAATAAAATTTTCTTTTGTGCAGATTGATATGTTGTAAACTCTCTACAACGAACGATTAAGAGTTTGTTTACTTCCTTGAACTTTAACCAATTCTATTTTTATTCTTGAGTTTTATGTTTTCTAAATTGCTCCTTTACATGAGAATAAATTTTTCGCATTTACAGATTAATTTGCTGTAAATACATCATGGGATTGAGAGTTTGCTTACTTCATTGAACTTCAACTAAATCTATTACTATATTTCAAGTTTTATGTTCTCTCAATTGCACCTAGACACGTGAATATATTTTTACTTTAGTATATTCATTTGTAGTGAACCATTTACATTAGGGGATTAGGAGTTTGCTTATTTTTTGTCTCTCCAGTTTTATGTTGTCTACATTGTTACTAGATATTAGAATAAATTTCTTATTTTTGTATACATATATATAGCTGATGTAACCCTTCTACATTGCGAATTAAAGAGTTTGACTTGACCTTAAACTAAATCATTGTCTATATCTCGAGTTTTGTCTTATCTAAATTGCTCCTAAACATGATAATAATTTTTTTTCTGCATATTGATTTAATGTAAAACATTTACATTGCAGGTTTAAGAGTTTGCTTATTTGAACTTCAACTAATTTATTTTTTGTCTCTCGTCTGCTTTATTGTCTAAATTGATCCTAGAAATTAGAATACATTTTCGCTTTTGCAGATTTATCAAATGTAAACCATCTACAATGCAAGATTTAGAGTTTGTTTACTTCTTTGAACTTTGACTTATTATTTTCTCTTGAGTTTTATGTTGTCTAAATTTCTCCTAGACATGAGGATACATTTTTCACTTTTTCCAAATTTATATAGTTTAAACCTTCTACATCGCTGGACTAAGAGTTTGCTTACTTCCATGAACTTCAACTTATTCTCTTTTTGTCTCTATTTTTATGTTCTATAAATTTTTTCTAGACATGAGCATAATTTTTTTTAGTTTAATCGATTGATTTAGTGTAAACCATCTACATCGCAGGATTAAGAGTTTGCCTACTTTCTGTCTCTTTAATTTTATGTTCTTGTAATTCGACTTAGACATGATAATAATTTTGTTTACTTTAGCAGATTGATTTTGTGTAAACATTTTATATCGCGGGATTAAGAGTTTCCTTATTTTCTGTATCTCCAGTTTTATGTTATTTAAATTGCTACTAGACGTAGGAATAAATTTTTTGCTTTAACAGATTGATATAGTTTAACACATCTACAATGTCGATCTAATAGATTGCCTGCTTACTTAACATTCAACTAATTCTTTGTCCGTAAAAATCATCTACATCACGGGTTTAAGATTTTGCTTAATTTCGTAACACCTTAACTAATTCTCTTTCTATCTCTTGAGTTTTATGTTGTCTAAATTGTTCCTAGACATTAAAATAATTTTATTTGTTTTTTTACAGATTTATTTGGTGTAACCCATTTACCTTATGAATTCAATAGGTTGCTTACTTACTTTACTTTCAACTAATTATTTGTCTCTCTCTCGAGTTTTATGTGATCGAAATTGCTCCAAGACAAGTGAATAATTTTTTTTTTTTTTGCAGATTTATCTCATGTAAACAATCTAAATTGCTAGATTAGGAGTTTATTTACTTATTTGAACTTCAAATAATTTTGATTCTGTATGTCTAGTTTTATTGTCTAAATTGCTCCTAGACAATAGAATAAAATTTTCGTTTTTGCAGATTGATCGAGTGTATACCATCTACATCGCGGGATTTAGTGTTTGCTTACTTCGTTGAACTTTAACTACTTTTTATGTCTCTCGAGCTTACTATTGTCTAAATTGGTCTTTGACATTCTAGCACCCAATTTTTACCTCTTCCTAACCATGGTTAAAAGCTTTAACCATGGTTAGCCTGCCTAACCCTAACCCTAACCCTAATCCTAACCATTGTCCAATCCTAGGCCTAACCCTAGTTCAAGCCCTAAAAGTCTCACCTGGGCCTAGGGCCCAGTAAGATCCATAACCCATGCCCCAGGGCCTAAATCCGTAGCTAAACCGCCATGGGGCGAAACATGGGCCCATAACCCAAGCCAGACCCCGAGGGTAGACAAAGCCCAAAAAATTCAAACTTTCTAAATGTCGGTAATCAATTTACCGACATTTTCTTTTCGGGAAAAATTTGTACCGCATGCGAGGCAAATGTCAACGGGACAGACCTATTTTTAGGAAAAAATCAGTATTGGCGATAATTCCTTTACCTGCATTACCAATGTTGCCTCGCAGGGGAATGGCGGTACTGGAATTATCGTCATTCCTGAAACTTGTGTAAAAGCAAACTCTGCACTCCCCCTGTGCAATCCAATCGCTCCTGACCACCCTTTGACCTTCCTAACCATCCTCATAGAAATCCCCTTTGTGTCCCATGCCTCTCTATCCTATAAAAGCCACCTTTATCCCAAGCTTTCTCTTCAGGCCAAGAAATCCTAGAATGAATCCCTTTAAAAAAGTCTAGAATACCAAGACCTTAGCTTCCAAGCCTGGTAGGCACTACGAGAGAGTCTAGACCACTAAGCTCTAACCCCAGGCGCGAATTTTGGGACCTAAGGAAGTGCCTTAGCCTTTCTCCTCAGTACGGTCACTCCCTCTTGGTTGGTACCTCACCCATATCCCTTGGAGCTTGAGGAATAACATGAAATCAGGGGTAGGTCATCTCTCAACATTTTTTTCTTTCTTTCATAACCCCCCTGGTCCAGTTCCAGGGATTCCCATTTGCTATTGTCTCTAAGGAGAGTGGTCCCCCCTTGCTTTCTTTTATAACAAGGGGACCCTCTTGAAAGAGAATATTGATGATAAATGAAGTCTAACAAAGTGAGTTAATTCCCAAGGAACTTCAGAGTATCCCAATTCCGTGGGGAAGGCCCTGGATACACCCTGACTCTTGGATAGGGGAAGAAACTAATTTCTGGTAGAAATCCAGAACGATGGTAATCTCAGTACTGCCATTCTGGAATGCACTCATTTCAGTGGCTCTTTGGCCATTTTTGATGGCCCCTGGTCCTTTGCATGGCCTGATTACAATCCCCCAGGCCTTCAAGAAGCACACCTGACCGTCCCCTAGCCTCCAAACCCGTTGCCATGGGCCATTATTGCGGAATTTGGAAAATTTCGAGAATAATGGGTGTTGTATTTGCCGCCTTTCTGGACTATTGCAACTACAGTGGCATTAAGCCCTTCCCTAGGATGCTTTGGTCCATTCCAGGACCTTGAGGAGGTCCCTAAGACCCCACCCCTATCTTCCTTGACCACTCTAGGCCTAGCCAGCCCCTGACCGTGACTAATTTTCTCCAAAATTGAGAGAATCCCATAATGTCGGTATACTGTTTATTGACATTAGGGGATTTATTCTATTATGATGGAAACCCTCCACCGTGGGCCCAATCTAGACCAGGCCTAGACTATACCCCAACACCTTCCTAAGAGTCCCTTGACCCTTTGGAGCTTCCCCTTACCTCTCACCATGGCTACAAAGACGCTGTTCCAAAAAAATATGGAAATGGTGGAAATCGCATTACCACCATTTCCAATCTATGAAAGATTGGAATTGGCGGTACTATGCCATTTCCAATCTCAATGGAACAGGGACCTTGCACAAGGCCCAGACCTTGTTGGAGGTCATTCTAGGACTTGCTCTGCTCCCTGGGCCCTCACTGCAGACCCTAACCAGACTCAAGCCTTAACCAGGTTTAAGCTTAACCTTTGTTAGTTAAACCTTGACCAAGGTTAACCCTCTTAACTTGGAAAAATCACAAAAAACCTGAAAAAGGCAAAAAAGACCAAAAATCTGACCTTGGTCATTCCTAACCATAGTTAGTAGCCTTAACCATGGTTAACTCACTCTTAACCTTAGTTAATCAATTTAACCATGGTTAAAACTCCCTTTAGTCACTCCGGTGCAATCTCAGCCTCCTTGGCTAACCAACCCTAGCCTCCGGGCTAACCTTAAGCCACTCCGGTGCACACTTGGCCTCCCCGGCCAATCATTATCAACCATAGCCTCCGGGCTAACCTTAGCCACTCCGGTGCGCACACACACACACCTTAACCCCGGTACGGGTTAAAGTACCCCAAACTGCCCTCGGTTTGATCCGTTCCAACGGTTTTGTAGGTAGCCCAACCCTGGGTCCGACCCTAGTCTAGGCTTTTCTTTCTTGTATTAACATAATCTAATTACTTAAGCGTTTTTACTAATTTTGGGTATAATTTGGCTTAAACCCATGTGAGACTCTAGGGTCATTTTATCATCGTTCCTCTGCAGGGCCCAGCCCAGGAAGGAAAGGCGGTAAAATCCCGCGCTCACAGACATGAGAACAATTTTTTTACTACACATTGATTTGATGTAAACTATCTACATTGCGGGAGTAAGAATTTGCTTACTTGAAGTTCAATTAATTCTTTTCTGTCTATCGACTTTTATATTGTCAAATTACATTTATAGATGAGAATAAAATTTTCATTTTTTAAGATTCATCTGGTGTAATATCGCATGTTTAAGAGTTTGCTTACTTACTTGAACTTGAACTAATTCTCTTTCTGTCTCTCGAGTTTTATGTTCTCTAAATTGCTCTTAGACTTGAGAATAATTATTTCGCATTTGTAGATTGATAATGTGTAAACCATCTACATCGCGGGATTAAAAGTTTGCTTACTTCCTTGAACTTTAACTAATTCTCTTTTTATGTCTCCTATATATATATATTGTCACATCCCAAAACCTACACATAATACATCTCATATTTGTGCAAATTCCAAGGCGTGAACCTGGAACAAATCCCATGGTAATGGAATTTAATTTAAATAAATTACCATTAACAGATGCATATCTCAAGCATTTAGTTTAAACCAACAAGAGTAAATAACCGTAAAACTAAATCCATATAAAGATCTCGCTGACATGACACTCTACCTCAGATTAAAAGTACTAATTTAAGTTTTGCAATGAAACCCAACTGCTAAGTTCTTGACCGTTTTCCCTAGGTATTTCGGGTACTTCCTGAAAAATCAATAAATATAACAAGGGTGAGCTTTTGGCTTAGCAAGAGAATACAACAACATGCAACCATTATGAAAAAATAAAACAATGAACAATAGATATGGATATGCATCATTTAATTTATCAGTTTACACAGTTCTTCTGTCAATACGGTTTACACGTAGTTCACCCTATTGACAATAGTATTAATCTTATGTGGTTTTATACAGGGACCCTTAGGTTTACACATAGCTCACCTAAGGTAGTCACTCTGAGAGGCACGTAACTTCTCAGTGGGATTACACAAAGCTCTCCCTCAGACTTTAGACCTATAGAGTCTCTTACTCTATATTTGTCATCCCTGAATCTTATTACCTTTAATTCATTAGCCTCACTCTTTATTATGGCATCCCATACCATCATAATAAAGAGGACATAATATTGTCAAGCTAAAACAATTACAATTACGCAAGATGATAATGAAATAAATTCTTTTAAACATGTCATTGTAAAATAAAGAGAATATGCAATTTATCTAATATGCTCACAATACCGACCATTCCAAAATAATTATTTGACAAAGAATAAATTAATTAAATCATTTTGTTTTATTTTATTCTCCTTCTTTTCTTTCGTTTTATTTCGTAATTCATTATTTAATATATTTAATTATTTTTCATCATTTTTATTGAATTAATTCAATTAATTACTGCCCCCAAAACCACCACCGCAAAAACTCTCGAAACGGCCCCGCCGATCGATCGGCGGGTCGCCTACGACCAATCGGTGACCACCGATCGATCGGTATCGGCGATTTGGCTGGAGACACCGGCCCAAACCCCATATTTCGATTTTTTTTAACTTTTTGAACCATTTTTCTCGATTTTCCAACCCTCAAAACCCTTGTTAATTTACCCACCATTGTTCTTTCAGTTTATAATTTTTTTTTTATTCAAACATTATTTATGCATTATATTTCAAAATACATAGAGCTCTATCCTAAATATCACACAAATATTAATAAATCTATATGAACTCAAGATAAAACAAAACCCTAACTTTAGGGGAGTATTCACTTGCCTCAAAGGATCGAATATCAGACTTTTAATACTTCAATCCTACCCGAACACGCTTGTCTCGAAGGATCAGACCACCACGAGGAAGAAGCTCAAATCTCCAAGCCTCGAACTCGATCTAGGTGCTTGAAAGCTCTACCAAAGTGCAGCCTCTTTTTCCTTTCTCTCCCACGTTCTATTCTCCAGAATTTCAGTTTAGATTAAAAATAATGAGGATTAGGTTTAACATGTTCCATTTATATTAACCCTAATTCTTATTTACCAAAAGGTCATTAGTGGCCCTTGTTTGTTTATAGACAATTATAGTTTGTTTACTTATATGAAATTCAAATAATTCTGATTTTGTATTTCTGAGTTTATTTTGTCTAAATTTCTCTTAGACTTGAGAATAAAAAATTTCGATTTTGCAGATTTATGTAGTGTAAACCATCTACATCTCGGGATTAAGTGTTTGCTTACTTACATGAACTTCAACTAATTCTCTATATGTCTCTCGAGTTTAATATTGTCTAAATTACTGTTTTACATGAGAACAAAATTTTCACTTTAACAGATTGGTTTGATGTAAACGATCTACATCGCGGGATTAAAAATTCTCTTATTTACTAGAAGTTCAATTAATTCTTTTTCCATCTCTCGACTTTTATATTTCCTAAATTGCTTCTAGGCTTGAGATTTTTTTTTCATTTTTCTAGATTGATCTGGTGTAAATCAAATACATCGCGGGTTTAACAGTTTGCTTACTTGAATTTGATCTAATTCTCTTTTTGTTTCTTGAGTTTTATGTTTTCTAAATTACGCCTAGACATGTGAATAAATTTTCGTATTTGTAGATTGATCATGTGTAAACCATCTATATCGAGATTAAGGGTTTGCTTACTTCTTTGAACGTGAACTAATTCTCTTTCTATCTCTCGAGTTTTATGTTGTGTAATTTATTTATTTTTGATAACCAACACACTCACCACACACACACAGCCCCAATCTCAACTCAAGCATATAACCACACACCGTTCAAAAAAGAAGGGTGAGATTGGAGTGACCATCTACGTCGTGGGTTTAAGACATGCTTATTAACATGAGCATAAACTAATTCTTTTCTCCCTCTCGATTTAATGTTGCCTAAATTCCTTTTAGACATGAGAATAAATTTTTACTTTTGCAGATTGATTTGGTGTAAACCCTCTACATCACGGGATTATGAATTTTCCTACCTCTTTAAACTTCAACTAATTTTCTTTTCATCACTCAAATTTTAAACATCGAACAATTAAAAGTTTGCTTACTTCCTTGAATTTTAACCAATTCTATTTCTATTCTCGAGTTTTATGTCTTCTAAATTGCACCTTTACATGCGAATAAATTTTTCGCATTTACAGATTAATTTGGTGTAAACCATGTATATCGTGGGATTAAGAGTTTGTTTACTTCCTGAAACTTCAATGAAATCTATTACCATCTTTCAAGTTTTACGTTCTCTCAATTGCACCTAGACATGTGAATATATTTTTTCCTTTAGTATATTTTTTTGGAGCGAACTATTTAAATTACAAGTTTTACGTTCTCTCAATTGCACCTAGACATGTGAATATATTTTTTCCTTTAGTATATTTTTTTGGAGTGAACTATTTAAATTACGGGATTAAGAGTTTTCTTACTTTTTGTCTCTTGAATTTTATGTTGTAACCTGTCTACATTGCGAATTAAAGAGTTTGCTTACTTGACCTTAAACTAAATCATTGACTGTTTCTCGATTTTTGGGTTATCTCTAAATTGCTCCTAAACATGATAATAATTTGTTGTCTGCATATTGATTTAATATAAAACATTTACATCGCGAGTTTACGAGTGCTTATTTACTTGAACTTCAACTAATTCGTTTTTTGTCTCGTGTGTGTTCTATTATCTAAATTGCTCCTAGACATTAGAATACATTCTCGCTTTTACAGATTTATCAAGTGTAAACATATTACATTGCAGGATGCAGTTTGTTTACTTCTTTGAACTTTTACTTATTATTTTTCTATTTCTCGAGTTTTATGTTGTCTAAATTTCTCCTAAACATTAGGATACATTTTTCACTTTTTCCAAATTGATCTAGATTAAACCTTCTACAAGGCAGGATTAAGAGTTTGTTTACTTCCTTGTACTTCAACTAATTCTTTTTCTATCTCTATTTTTATATTCTCTCAATTGTTCCTAAATATTACCACAATTTTTTTATCACTTTGTCCGTCCCTCGAGTTTTATATTGTTAAATTATTCTTAGATATAAGAATATTTTTTTATCACTTTGTCCGTCCATCTACATCACGGGTTTAAGAGTTGGCTTAATTTCTTGAACTTTAACTAATTCTCTTTTTCCGTCTCTCGATTTTTATATTGTTTAAATTGCTTCTAGACTTGAGAATTTTTTTCCATTTTTCCAGATTGATCTGGTGTAAATCAAATACATCGCGGGTTTAAGAGTTTGCATATTTACTGGAATTTGAACTAATTCTCTTTCTATTTCTTGAGTTTTATGTTCTCTAAATTGCTCCTAGATATAAGAATAAATTTTTGCATTTGCAGATTGATCATGTGTAAATCATTTACATCGGGATTAAGAGTTTGCTTACTTCCTTGTACTTTAATTAATTCTCTTTCATGTCTTGAGTTGTATGTTTTGTAATTTTTGTTTTTGATAACCAACACACACTCACCCACACCACACACAAACAACCCCAATCTCAACTCAAGCCAATAACCACACACCCTGCAAAAAGGAGGGGTGAGGTGAGTGTACATGTTGTGTAAATTGATCAGACATATGTAAATTTTTTGGCTTTTACATATTGATCTGGTGTAAACCATCTACATCATGTGTAAGAATTTGCTTATTAATGTGAGCATAAACTATTTCTATTTCTCTCTCTCGAGTTTAATGTTGTCTAAATTCCTCTTAGACATGAGAATAAATTTTTGCTTTTGCAGATTGATTTGGTATAAACCCTCTACATCGCGGGATTGAGAGTTTGTCTGCCTCCTTAAACTTCAACTAATTTTCCTTTTGTCTATCAAATTTTATGTTATCGAAATTACTCTTACACATAAGAATAATTTTTTTGCTTTTGCAAATTGATATGTTGTAAACAATCTATGTTGCACGATTAATAGTTTGTTTACTTCCTTGAACTTTAACTAATTTTATTTCTATTCTCGAGTTTTATATTTTCTAAATTGCTTCTTTACGTGAGAATAAATTTTTTGCATTTACAAATTGATTTGGTGTAAACCATGTGCATGTAGACATGTGAATATCTTTTTTTCTTTAGTATATTTATTTGGAGTGAACCATTGATATTACGAGATTAAGAGTTTGCTTACTTTATGTATCTCGAGTTTTATGTTGTCTAAATTACTTCTAGACATTAGACTATTTTTTTTTTTACTTTTTCATATATATATATATATATATATATATGTAAATATATACATATATTTTATGTTACCTGTTTACATTTCGAATTTTGTTTTTACTTGACCTCCAACTAAAATCTTGTTTTTATCTCAATTTTTGTGTTATCTAAATTGCTCTTAAATATGATAATAATTTTTTTTCTTGCAAATTGATTTAATGTAAACCATTTATGGGGTTTAAGAGTTTTCTTATTTATTTGAACTTCAACTAATTTGTTTTCTATCTCTCGTATGTTTTATTGTCTAAATTGCTCAAGACATAAGACTACATTTTTCGCTTTTGCAGATATATCAGGTGTAAACTATCTATATTATAGGATTCAAAGTTTGTTTACTTCTTTGAACTTGGACTTATTATTTTTTTATCTCGAGCTTTATGTTGTCTAAATTTATCGTAGACATGAGGTTTAATTTTTCACTTTTTTTCAAATTGATCTAGTTTAAACCTTGTACATCACATGATTAAGAGTTTGCTTGCTTTTTTAAACTTCAACTAATTCTCTGTCTCGATTTTTATGTTCTCTAAATTATTCCTAGAATGAACATAATTTTTTTCACTTTAATAAATTAATTTGGTGTAAACCATCTACAGTGCGGGATTATGAGTTTGCTTACTTTTGTCTCTCTAGTTTATGTTCTTTAAATTGCAAATATACATGTTAATAAATTTTTTATTTGGCAGATTGATTTTGTATAAACATTCTATGTCGTGCGCTTAAGAGTTTGCTTACTTTCTGTCTCTCGAGTTGTATGTTATTTAAATTGTTACTAGACGTGATAATAAATTTTTTGTTTTAGTTGATTGATCTGGTTTAACACATCCACATTGTCGATTTAAGAGTTTGCTTGCTTACTTGCCTTCAACTAATTATTTGTCCGTCTCTGTAGTTTTTTGTTGTTCAAATTACTCCAAGATATGGGAATAAATTTTTTGTTTTTACAGGTTAACTATATAAATCATCTACATCACGTGTTTAAGAGTTTGTTTAATTTCTTGAAGTATAACTAATTCTATTTTTATGTGTTGAGTTTTATGTTGTCTTAATTGCTCCTAGACATGACAATACATTTTTTCATTTTTTTGCAGATTGATTTAGTGTAACCATTTACCTTGCGAAGTCAAAAGGTTGCTTATTTATTTGACCTTCAACTAATTCTTTATCTATCTCACGATTTTTATATTGTCAAAATTGCTCCAGGACCTGATAATAAATTTTTGATTATTACAGACTGATCTGGTGTAAACCATTTAACTTGCAAATTAAGAGTTTGTTTACTTATTTGAACTTCTAATAATTATGTTTCTGTCTTCCGAGTTTTACTTTGTTCTAAACTGCTCCTACATACGAATAAAATTTTTGCTTTCGCAAATTGATCTAGTGTAAACCATCTACATCGCGGGATTAAGTTTTGCTTATTTCCTTTAAACTTCAACTAGTTCTCTTTTTGTCTCTCGAATTTAATGTTGTCTGAATTGCTCCTCGACATGAAACAAAATTTTCACGTTAGCAGATTGATCTGGTGTAACCCATTTACAGTGCGGTTTAAAGAACACAAAATTTAAGAGACTGAAAGTAAGTAAACTCTTAATCCTGAAATGTAGATAGTTTACACTAAATCAATTTGTTAAAATGGAATAATCTATTCTCATGTCTAGGAACAATTTAAAAAACATAAAACTTGAGACAAAGAAAGAGAATTAGTTGAAGTTCGAGGAAATAAGCAAACTTGTAATCCCGCGATGTAGAACATAAAACTAAAGAGATTGAAAGTACAATTTTCGCTTGGAGATTGATCTGGTGTAACCTATCTACTTTGCGGATTTAAGAGTTACCTTCAATTAATACTTTGTTTCTCTAGTTTTATGTTGCTAAATTGCTCCTACACATGAGAATAAATTTTTTTCTTTTGTAGATTGATCTAGTGTAACCCATCTACGTTACAGATTTAAGAGTTTGCTTACTTCACCTTTTTAATCACTCAAATTTTATGTTGCTAAATTGTTCCTAGACATGAGGATGAATTTTTTGCTTTTGCAGGCTGATCTGGTGTAACTAATCTACATTGAGGATATAAGAGTTTACTTTCTTAATTGACCTTCAACTAATTATTTGTCTGTCTCTTGTGCTTTTTGTTGTCTAAATTGCTCCTAGACAATAGAATAATTTTTTTTTTTTTTGCGGATTGATCTTGTCTAAACTATCTACATCACGTGTTTAAGAGTTTGCCTACTTGAACTTGTACGAGTTCTCTTTGTTTTTTAATGTATAAATTGTTTCTAGACATGAGAATAAACTTTTCATTGTTGCAGTTTTATCTGGTGTAAACCATCTACATCGCGAGATTCAGAGTTTGTTTACTTGTTTGAACTTTAACTACTTCTGTTTCTGTCTCTCAAGTTTTGTATTGTCTAAATTGCTCATAGACATGAGAATTCATTTTTTCGTGTTTTATAGATTGATCTGGTGTAAACCATTGACCTTGCGGATTCATGAGGTTGCTTACTTACTTGACCTTTAACTAATTCTTTATCTGTCTCTCGAGTTTTATGTTGTCGAAAATTGCTCATAGGCATGAATATAATTTTTTAGTTTTTTCAGATTTATCTGGTGTAAACCATCTAAATCGCGAAATGAAGTGTTTGTTTACTTCCTTGAACTTCAAATAATTATCTTTTCTTCTTTCGAGTTTTATTTTGTCTAAATTGCTCCTAGACTTAAGAATAAAATATCCGCTTTTACAGATTGATATGGTGTAACGCTTCTATATTACGAATTTAAGAGTTTACTTACTTTTTTGGGCTTCAACTAATTATTTGTCAGTTGTAAGCATCCCATTTTTACAAACCTACTCTCTTTCTGTGCTCCAAGCCCAAGCTCATCAAACCTAGCCTGACCTAGCTCTAACCTAAACCTAATCTTGACCTAGCCCTAACCTAGCCTAGCCTAGCCTTCACCCTAAACCTAACCTTAGGCCCAAGGCCCAGTTAAAATCAAAACTTGAGGCCCAGGGCCTAAACCCGCAACAAGCTATCCCATGGGCCTTAACATAGGCCCAAATTCCCTAACCAACCCTACGCCAAATTCAAAAAAGATTGGATAATGTCGGCAATGGAACATTTCATCTTTGGTGAAAATAAACAGTACCCGCAAGCTTTCCCAAACTAGCCAGACCCTTTCTCAAGAAAAATCCTGAAATTGCGGTAAATCCTTTACCACCATTTCCTTTTTGCCTATCCAGGTAATGGCGGTACTGGAATTACCGCCATTACTGGACAGTTGCGCAGAACAGTTCATACACCTCCTGAGCTGCCCCTGTTGACTCTCAATCATTTTTTGAGGTCCCAACTAACCCTCCCCGATTTACAACTATGCCCTAGCCTTGCCTTTGCCTGTAAATACCAAGCCTCCCTTAAGTTATTCTCCGATGCCAAAAATCTTGTAGAAGGCTCTGCAGAAACTCCGAAAGACCAAGAACTCCCACCCTTTTGCCCCCTAAGAGGTGATCTCAGACTAGAGGAAGTGCCTTGACCTTCCTCCTCAATGTGGTCACTCCCTCTTAGCTGCTATATCTCTTATACCTTGGAGCTTACGTAGAATAGGGTAGGATTTCTCCTCCCCCAGTATCTTTCTATTTTTTTCTTGTTGTTGCACTCCTTGGTCTATTTCAGAGACTGATCGTGCCTCTCACAGAGTAGTGAGGTCCCTTTGTCGTCTTCAATGGGCAAAGGGACCTCTCATAAAGAAGGTAGCTAAGGCATGCTCCCCAAGTATGCTCACCCCATGCATTTCAATTCTCTCCCAAAGTATCCTTGGTCAATGGGAAGGCATTGATAGTGCTATGGCTCAACCTGTTCTGTGTTTACCGCCATTTTGAACTTTGCTCAGAATAGAGGCTCCACGCCTCATCTTGTGGCCCTGGTCCATTCCAGGGCTTGGAATCAGACCCCCAGGGCCCCTATATCATCACTTATCATCCACAGTCCCCCAGGTCCACTGGCATTAGCCTGATTTTTGAAAAACCAGAGGATCCCAGAAATATCGGTACTGAATTTACCGACATTCTGGAGTTCTCTTGAACTCAACAAAAACCCCTACTGTAGATAGTTCCTAGGCCTAACCCAAAGTCTATGATAGACCTTTAAACTAACCTAAGGGTTCAGGGACCCCCTGGTGACCTCACCTACCCTTCCCCATGGTTGTAATGCCATTTTCCAGAAGAACTTGGAAATAGCGGTAATGCCAGTGCCAACATTCCAGTTCTGTAAAGAACTTGAATTGATAGTAATGAGATTACCGCCAATTCCAGACATTCCATAAGTGGGCCTTTTTGTGGGCTTAGACCTTGTAGAAGGCTAGTCTAGGCCGTACTATCATCTTTGGGTCCCCTTTCAGATCCGGACTTTACCTTAACTAGGTTAAGCTTATCCCCAGTTAGTTAACCCTAAACCTAAGAATCAGCCAACACTTGAAAAAAATACCAAAAACAATTCAAAATATTAAACTTGACTTAGAGCCACTCTCGATGCACTTTCTTAACCATGGTTAACTCCCCTAGCCTCCACGACTAACCCTAAGCCACTCTGGTGCTCATCCCTAACCATGGTTAACAGCCTTAACCTTGATTAGCTCAACCCTAGCCACTCCAGTGCAACCTTACCCTCCTTGGCTATCTAATCCTAGCCCCCGGGCTAATCCCTAAGCTCCTCCGATCCACACACACAACCCCTGACCCCGGTATGGGTTTAAGGTATTGCCCGAACTACACTCGGTCTGATGCCGGCCCGACGGTTATGTAGGGGTTCGACCCTAGTCTAGGATTTTCTCCTTCTTGATCATTTTTCTCAATTCTTGGCTTACACTTAAGGAGCACGTAACCGTCATAAATGGGGGTCCCGGGGTGCCTAACACTTTCCCAAGGCTGAAAAGAGTCACTTACCTAGACTCCGACCAAGACCATAGGTCCCTATTCTATCCACCCGTGTTCTATTTCCCTATATGAAATAGGTGGCGACTCTTATTCAACCCGTGAGACCAAAAGTCTTAGACTCAAGTCCTAACCCTAGTTCAAGCCCTAAAAGCCTAACCTGGGCCCAGGGCCCAGTAAGATCCAAAACCCATACCCCAGGGCTTGGTTTGAGAGGTTCAGTCTAACCGTGAAGAGGATGGGTTAGTCATAGAGTGATCACACTCTCTTTGTTAGGAGAAAAGGACAGTTAGTTACATCATTGATTGTCTACGTTAACGATAATGTGGTGACTGGAAATGACTCTTCAAAGATCTAAAACCTAAAGAAATTCCTAGCTACGAAATTTAAGATCAAGGATTTAGGTAGTTTGAAGTACTTTCTAGGTATTGATGATCAAAGAAGAGCATATTTATATCGCAGCGAAAATATACCTTAGACTTACTTAAGGATATGGGGAAGTTGGGTTCTCGGCCAGCAGACAGTCCTATTGAGCAAAATCATAAGTTGAACTCGAGCGAGGGCTCATTACTAGAAGACAAAGAGATGTATCAAAGACTGGTTGGTCGTCTCATTTATCTCTCTCGCTAGACCTAATATCGCATATGCAGTCAGTGTAGTCAGTAAATTCATGCATGATCCTCATATTGTTCATTATGAGGCAATTGAGTGAATTTCGAGATATTTGAAGGCTACTCCTGGAAAGAGCCTTATATTTGCTAACCATGGTCATTTCCGACTAGAAGCTTACACTGATGCTAATTGGGCTGGAAATATAGATGATAGGAGGTCTACCACAGGGTATTGTACATTCTTTGGTGGTAACCACATCACTTGGAAAAGCAAGAAGCAAAGTGTAGTGGCTAAGTTAAGTGTTGAAGTAGAATATAAAGCAATGGCTCATTGGGTAACAAAATTATTATGGCCGAAGATTTTACTACTAGATGTGGGGATGGAGGTGGATGTTCCTATGAAGTTTTTTTGTGATAAAAAGTCGGGCATCATTATTGCCCAGAATTCCATTTCGCATGATCGGAATAAACATATTGAAATTGACAGACACTTTATTAGAGAACAAGTTGCTTCAGGAAATCTTTGCTTGTTGCATTTACAATGAGAAATCAATTAGTTGATGTACTCACAAAGGAGATTACTAATGCTAGCTTAGAAGGTGTTCTTAACAAGTTGGGCATGTTGAATATCTATGCTTAGCTTGAGCTTGAGGGGCAGTGTTGAGATATGATCTATTATGTAGGTGTGTTATACTGAATCACTCCTCAGGGGTATACTTGTAACTTTTCTATGAGGGTTATTATAGATACAAAGAGATTAGAGACAGATACTCTCTAATCTAATTTTTTCCCTAATCTTTTTTCTCTTTTATAAACCTTCGTTTAATATTCCTAATTTTCTACTGTTTTTCTTTCTCAGCCCTATGTTGTTTACTATCCATGTTTTTGGCTCTTCTATTCTCTTGAAAGACAGTTAAGATGGTCAATGTTTATTAGTTTTGGACTATGACTAGCCAGGAGGTGAGTCACAAATGAATTGTCAAAATTGACGAATGGATAGTCCGCATTTATGAAGCAGCATTGAGGCAGAAAAGTTTAGCCCGTTTACTAATTCAGTATATTCTAGTGTTTCCAAATGCTTTCTTGTTTTAGTTAAATTTTATGGAAGTTTCTCAGAGTGGATTTGCATGGTATATGTTAAATATTAATGACCATAGATGTGAATTTTGATTTACTTTGTCTTTTTTCCCAATACATCAGCAATTGATTAGTACTGAAGACAAACATCGCATATAAAAGAAAGCTCCTTTCTATTAGGGTTATTATAAATACTAAGAGATTAGAGAGAGACACTCTCTAATCTAATTTTTTCCCGAATCTTTTTTCTCTTTTATAAACCCTAGTTTACTATTCCTAACTTTCTTCTGTTTTTCTTTCTCAGCCCTATGTTCTTAACTATCCATGTTTTTGGCTCTTCTATTGTATTGAAAGACAGTTAAGATGGTCAATTTTATTAGTTTTGGGCTATGACTAGCCGGGAGGTTAGCCACAAATGAATTGTCCAAATTGCTAAATGGGCAGTCCACATTTATGAAGTAGCATTGAGGCAGAAAAGTTTAGCCCTTTTACTAATTCAGTATATTCTAGTCTTTCCAAATGCTTTCTTGTTTTATTTAAATTTTATGGAAGTTTCTCAGAGTGGATTTGCATGTATATGTTAAATATTAATGACCATTGATGTGAATTTTGATTTACTTTGTCTTTTTTCCCAATACAGCAGTAATTGATTTGTACTGAAGACAAACATCGCATACTAAAGAAAGCTCCTTGTACTCGTACTAAAATTTGGATGATTCTGAAACATTTATTAGAAGATGAAATTTCAGTGAATCCTTATATACTGGTGAGTTTATCATGCAGAAGATTAACTCCCTAGATCGGGGCTAAGTATGAATAGTGTGCCTTTTCATCATTCATTGAAGGATTAACTATTTGTTAATCATGATATTGACCTTGGTATATATTACTTGCTTTTCATAATTTGGGAAAGGTGAAATCTAACGTCTGTACATGTGGCAATACACCTTTTTGTGGTTCCCGTTTGGACATATAGACTGAAAATTTGAATTTATTTCATGCATATGCCATACATGGATTTTCTTTCATATTTTCTTTTATTTCATGGCCCATCTAATGGTTATTGCATCATTTTATCGTGTTGGTTTTTGGTTTAGGAGATCATCTAGTTGGGACCATTCAAGGCATTGGTCTAACTCTTTTGCATGTGTGCCCCCTATATGTTTATGCCATTCTTTGGAAGTAGTATAGCATATGAAGCTTTCTGTTACGACAGATGTTACGAAAGAAACCAGCTTGGAAGGGAACACTGAACTTTGAGCAGTCTGCAATGGTTAGGAAGCACAACATGCTGAGACACTTGTACTGCCAGCGAATCAACAGGGTGAAGAACATGTCATTGGCACCCTCAGTTGTGATTCTCAATTGCAAACAGAGGTTCTAACTAGCATATCCTTACACGACCCATCAAAAGATGGAAACTTGGGGGAAATAGCTGAAATAAAAATTGGCAGAGGGGGCGTTGGAATTACAGATGTAGCGGATCGTGCTCTCGCCCTTGGAGCTGAGTTGCCCTCACGAACTGGTCCTCTTCCTAGAGATAGTTATAATATATCTCCTACAATTGTGTCATCTCCCATTGTTAAAAAAATGGAACAGAAGCTACTCTGCAGAATGTTTATCATGTTTGTCACCAGAGCTGTTGAGACTGATTCTTTTATTATGGATACAAGAAATGACAAAGTAGTTAATGCCATTTGAATGTGCATCTGGAGCAAGGGATAGGTCCACATTGGAGGAAACCGAAAGTGGTGGTTCAGCTCATCAGCAATATCAGGTTGATGTAGGGGAGAATACCTACATCTCAATAACTGTACCTATGTTGGATAACTGTTCAGTTGAGATCAGAAAAGATGTGCTAACAGCTTCCTCCATTCCGACTGAAAATGCAAATACTTCCCTTCCGGATATGTCTCTGGGAACTGGCAGGCAAACTAATCAGTTTGTTGTAAATGGTGACCAAGCCATGGAGGAAATCAGAGCAAACGAGGTAGGGGTTATAAAGAAAAATGATTTACTGGTTAGAAAAGTTGGATATGATGAGGAAAACCCATCCTTTAAAGCCTGTTTTTAGTGAAGAGCCACAAAGAGATTCTTCATGTCCATTAAAACTTAATATGGGCATGAGAATTTTTTTGGGGAACAATATGGGGATGAAAGTTGCTACCTTGATGAAGGAGAAAATCCAGACTGTCAGGAAGATGATCGAGAGCACTGTGGACGCGGAAATCACTGCCTTCGACAATGCTGCTGTCAGAGTTGTGGTGTAAGTTGTCCACTGGACTTCCCTTATGTTCTGAATGTTTTCATGGAACAATTTCTTCTTGTCCACTTGACTTACTGTGTTCTGAATGTTTTCATGCGAGCAATTTCTTGGACGTGTTTTCTTTGTCTGTCTCTATGAAGGTTTGACCTGTTTTTCCTTCTCTAATACTTCCTTGTGGTTTAGCTTCTTCTCATTCCAAACCTCTTAAGAAAGTCATCAGTGCAATACATACCCACACACATGCATATAGCATACATACACATTTAGGCATCCATAGATTTTTGACTCTCACTCTCTCTCTCTCCGAGTATTGTACATTTACACTTTTCTCCCTATTGAGTTTAATGTGTATTTTGTACATTTATACATGAAGCATGCGTGCATATACTCAAACTAATATCATACGTATGCAACATTGCAACTATGCATAAAGGCATAAAGTACACATCCCACTATACAGGTAGTGAGGCTCAATAGGTACATGCACAAATTCGTATATAATTAACTTTTTTATCTTCCATTTACGAAACGTTTTCTAAGTTGGTCTTACAAATCCATATCGATACGATAACTAGTAAAATTAAAAGATATGTGAGTATATCAATAGATAGTTGTGAATATCAGGTAAACTGTCATATTTGTATATAAATGCCAAAAAATAAGGTATAGGTTAAATATTTTGTTTTTGTCTTTGGGTCAACAGGTGAAATCAATTTCCAAAATGTACAATTTTGAAGCCAATGCAATAGTAAGAACTTAGATGAGATCTTAAAGGGGAATTGGGGGTTTGTTTGGTGGAGTATGAATGGGAGGAAAGGGTTATGGTTTGGTATAGGAGGGGAGATGGAAGAGACTGAGCTTGAAGAAGGCGTTGCTTGCTATTTCCGGGAGGATGACAAGACACGCATTGATTTTGTTCCGATCCTCTGATCTAAATTTCCCAGATTTCTCGCTCATTTTCCATCATCATATGCTAAAACTATTAGAAAAGGAACATGTTCAAGTGTGTTATATAGAATCTTGAAATGCATATTTCTACATGACAAAGAATGTCTTTATGTGTTGCTACTGTAGATGGTATAGAAAATAAAATTATTGATAGCTGAGGAGTACTACCGACATGCTTATCTTATACTATTAAAACTAGAAATTGAAACATATTATTTATTTTATTATAAGTTCCCTGCTAGGGCTTTGATATTCAAAAAATTTGAGTTGAATCGAATAAAAAGATATAAGACTATTAATTTGAGTAGGATAATTTCACGTTAATGCTTCTGAGATCCATGAATAATTTCAGTAAGTTTATACCTCCCAAAAATATAAGCTATGCTAACTTCATCATTTTCCTTTGGCATAGAGTTTTTGCTCGATTGTCTGAATTGGGTTTCCATTACTTTAAATTTCCTCATTGTGGTTCATATATATCTTTTTAATGCTTCTATGATCCATGAATAATTTCAGCAAAATCTAATACCTAAAAAAAAAAATTAAGCAATGCTAACTTCATCATTTTCCTTCAGAATTTATTCAGAGTGATTTTTCTTCTACCTTTGTGATTTATGGAGTTTCTGCTCGGTTTTCTTAATTGGGTTTTCATCACTTCAGATTTCCTCCTTGTGTTATCATTTATATATCTTTTTAATGCTTCTGTGCTCCATGAATAATTTCTGCAAGTCTAATACCTGAATATATATATAAGGATTGTTAACTTGATCATTTTCCTTTAGTATATTTTCTGTTTTTTAGTGGTTTCATTCTTTGTCATGTAACTCCTATTTGACGTCATCCTTGTGTGTTATTTTGTTGATTTTCAGTTATAGACATTGATAGCGTACTACCTTAACACTCACTAATTGTAGTTAAGAATCACTCACCCCTAGGGTTCATCCATTTAAACTTTATATCTCTAAAGAAAAAATATTAACCTTAAGTTGGTTAAGCCTCAAAGTTAAAAGAGAATGAAATAGGGGGGCATTCAGCCAGTTAACCGAATGCGGGGTCGGCTAATCACTACTATGTCTTTTATACCATTTCATTTAATTCTTTAACATGGTATGACAATTGGTCAATGGGATAGTTGCCTTTTAAGCAATGAGAAACAATACCTGTAAGATATGTACGAAATGACTCAAGAACTTAGTTGTCAAAAAGAAAATTTGGGAGGTGACTCTCCTAAACCCCAACCCCCCTAGATGTAGAATATTCTGCACATGCTTAATCATTCTCCACAAAAATCCATCAACAATTGCTACCATTTTCAATAAACCATTGCCCCTACTAGAAAGTCCTAGCTCCCCCTCCATCCATGCCTCTATTCACCGAAAGGATTTTCTCCTCAATGGTTTTTTCTGGTGAATCTCTCTGCTCCTTCGACGATCTATTAAGCTCTAAACCATACACCTAAGGCCTAACCACAATTTCCACTTTCCATCCATGCCTCTAATCACCGGAAGGATTTTCTCCACAGGTTTTTTCTAGTGAATCTCTCTGCTCCTCTAACATTCTATCAAACTCTAAACCAGCTACTTAAGGCCTAATCACATATTTTTCCTCATACAACTCTTTGTAGAAAGACTTCAAAGCATCCCTAATCTCCTCCTCACTCTCCTTCCACCAGCACTTTCAATTTTGTGATGAAATGGACTCATTTGCGATGGGTATCCATTTTATGGCAGAATCGACTGTTTTGATCCCCTTCCTTGAGCCATTGAACACAATTTTTGTTTCCAACTAATTTCAATCTTTAGGAGGTCTTGATATTATGTCTTTAGTCTTGATCTTAACCTATCCCTAACCTCTGAAATCTTGCCTTTTTCCTGTCTTCAGGCCTATGGCCTTAATATAACCTAGAGTTCTTTTTTCTCGGAAATGCACCCAAACAGTTCCGTGTTGTAAGATTTGATCTTTGACTTCAAAGCGTTCAACTTTAGTCCAAAATAGTGCTTGCAGACCCCATGATCTTTCCAAACCTCGGCAACCAAACCCATGAAATGTCCAAAATAGTGCTTGCAGACCCCATGAAAAGTTGAATCTTTCCATCTAGCAGTCACATCATCCAACTCTTGTCAGAAATCGAACAAGTCAGAACTCTTGGGTGACCCGCTAATTTTTTGAGGTTGATGGTGGGATCAACACTTCTGAGTTTCTTGTTTTAAAATGAAATTCAATTTAAACAAGAAGTTTAAATTTAATTTAAACATGATTGTGCATATTGATTTCCCTACAGATCATGTTGATCTTTTAATTCTCGACTTTTTTTATTATCTTCTTACTTTTGTTTTTCTTAATTACTTATTGGTATCTTACTTTTGCTTGTTTGTACAACTTTGAGAAGTAAAACATATTTACGGTGTTCATTGATAGCTATGCTATCAAGAAGAAGGATGAGGTTGAACAAATATTGGATGGCATTAGGGGTTTATTCTAGCCGATCTGAGCGGGGCTTTGCTTGAACATAATCGAGCTCAGCTAGAGCTTGGCTTGAGCTTGATTCGAGCTCAAATGTTTAGGCTTGAGCTCCGCTTGGATTGAAATCTTTTCAAGCCGAGCAGAGCTCGGTTGGACTAAAGTTTGATTACGAAATTATTTAGTTTAATTTTAATAAAATTTTTAATTAAAAAATTATAATACAAGAAACTACAAAAAAAATTAATACATTCATATACGAATGTAAAGAGTTAGATAAGAGTTTTTGCTTTTAACTTCTTAACCTTTTTTGTGCTGAACCACGCCTTAAACGAGTCGAGCCGAATCAAATAGGACCTTCAGCTTGCCTTGTTTAAACATTCAAACTCAAATAAAAGCTTGGCTTGATTCCTTCGAGCCTGAAATGCCAACTTGAGCTTGGCTCAAACGTGCCGTCGAGCTAGCCTGGCTTCAGTGTAGTTGGCTTTAATAAAAGGGTACCCACTTTGGCTTCTTAGTCGCAGATGGTAGGGGCTTCATTTCTCTGCCAAATGGCTTCTTACTAGCACATTCATGGGCGATAGACATTGTGCTTGATGATGATCCCTGCCTTGGTATACCTAGATTAGTTTTGCACAATAGGGGCCTTAAAAATAGGGGTGTCAATGGGCTGGATTTGGGCTTCTGTTTTGTAATTTTTGAATAGGCTTCACCTGGGCCTGACCCATTTAGAAGAGGGTTTTGGGGCTCCAATATGACCCGTTGACATGCCTACTTTACTTTATAAACAAAGCTAAAAAATGGTGCAAATATGGAAGTACAATTGGGGCTGAAGAAATTCAGGAATGCTAGCCCTACTCCTAATTCAAAAAAAAAAAATTGTACACTCCCTTCTAGCAAATTTTTTAGTGTTGATTAGTTCAGGAGGTTATGGTACATGAAATCCCAACAAGGAATCCCCACCCATCTCAAGGTCAAATTAGCATGATAACAGAGATACTATAATCAGAATATATTACTCCCTCAAACTGAAACTCCTACGGTCTTGGCTTAGGACTTCACTATTCAAGTAGTGGGCAATTCTGATAACTTGTTTGTTGCTTTTATTTATTTTGAAAGGAAGTGGGTGTGTAGTCTATAGAAGAATTCCTAGGCTTGCCCTTGGTGAGAGAAGGCCCGTCATGTAACAAATCAGTATTTGAAGGGTATTTTCATGCATGCAATCAGAGTATTTTCATGAATGATACTATTGTGACTCTAATTAGAAAGAAATTAAAGTACAATCTCTGTATTTGGAAAGAAATTAAAGTGCAATCTCTGTATTTGAAAAGAAAAATAAAGTGCAATTTGTCATTGAAAAGAAAAATAAAGTGCAATTTGTCATTGAAAAGAAAATTAGAATGCAATTTATATTTGGAAAGAATCAACGTGTCACTGTCATCTGAGAATTTGGAAAGAAAATAAAATTGTGATAGTTATGTAAAGAAAATTAAATAGTTATTTGCATTTAATGAAAAAAAAGAGACTATAGTTCAAACCGTTCTATAAATGGGCCTTGAAGGGATCTCATCGGTCATCATTCGTTGGCCTTCATGGGTTCTTGTAGCTCTTCCCAAGGTTTCACTCTTGCTTTCTTATATGTATGGTCTTTGTCTCTTGTGTGTGATTTAAGGCAATGTGGATCAGATAAGTGATTTACTAGTAGAAAATCTTTTTGTATGCTCATCAACCAGGGCGGCCTTGTTGATGAGCTAAATCATAAAAGTGACTAATTGATTTGGATAATTTACCCAAATCTTATGTTTTGAGGTATGGCAGAAGAAGTGGAGATTTCTATATTTTCTTTATTATATATGGGATTGATTTGTATTTAATCGCATATTTGTAAAATTCATTTGTTCTGCTTTCGTTGTACTGCTCTTTGGGTTGCCTTCCTGGTCCCAAGCCTAGATAAAGGAAGAGGGTTGATGTTAGTTTGGCAGCTGATGGTGGTTTTGAAAGAAAAAAATTGATAAATATCATGGCAAACGAATTCATTATCTTCTTTTCAAGTCTAGGCCCGGCCCAAACTCAACCCTAACCTAAGGGTAGGACTTGGGCCTAACCATTTTTTTAAAACCCCGGAACTTTTAGTACCTAATGAATGACACTCTCATAACCAATTGGCTTTTCACATAGTCCAATTAATAAATAAATAAGAATTTGAAGATTCTAAAATGCCAGAAACGTTCCCCTTCGGAAGGCGAATCCAACGCAAGTTGAATAATCAAAATCCAACGAACGAGTCAAAAGTTGTGGCTGAAACACCAAAGTGGAAAAAAAATGAGAGAAACATAAAAATAGGCAAAAACACTAGGAACCGGTCGACCGAACAGCCACCGATCGACCGATGCGCATTACCGGTCGACTGAACATCGCACTTACCCTATGTTTGGTTGCTGAGAAAATTAGAGAAAATATGGAAAAGAAGAGAAAATTAGACAAAATATAGCTAAGAATTGTATTAGAAATATGAAATTTTCTTTTCTTTTCCATGTTTTCACCTATTTTTTCGGCAACCAAACATAGCGTTAATGAGTGGGAAAATTTTCCATAGAGGTCATTTTTGACCGGTCGACCGGTCATGCGGGATTTTGCTCTTTTAGTCGGTTTTTGTCAAATCATTAAGGGTAAATGGGTCTTTGACCACCCCATTTTCTATAAAAACCCAAATTCGTGGGTTTGGGTCTTTATAAACCCTTAAGCTTAGGTTTTGGGAGATTGAGAGAGAAGGAGGAAGGGTTGGGGCTTTGCTCAGGTGGGCTTTGGATTGCAAGGAACTTTCCCCCATTTCAAGTTCGGAGCAATTTTGTTCAAGAGGGATCACCTCTATTGAGTTGGGAGCTCAATCAAGGGTTTTCTTCCAAGAGTAGGAGTTAATCTCAAGGTTGGATCACCTCCATTGTTTTCTTAGGTTATGATGAAATCACTAGAATGAACAAGATAAATGGATGAATGTGTGGGATGTGTGAATGGATGGTGGATGTGGCGATTGGATGCCGTGTGGTGTGATGGATAAATGGTGGAAGGGCATTTCATACATAATAAATACACCCCATGTGTTAATGAAATATATGCACTAAGAACTTGAATAAATGACTATGAAGGATATAAAAGTAGGATGTGTTTAGGTTTCCCCTAAAATGTTAAATTGATCAAATACCCTATATGCTTGCTTAAATTCCGTACTCAAGATCGTATTAAGAATTGAAATGCTATGTTATATCCTTGAGTGTACATGTCATAATAATTACTACAAATTGCCACACACCCACCTATGCATGCATAAACTGATGTTTTCAGAGTACAAGTATTTGAAATACCACAATAAAAAGTGATTCACGAAACGAATGATAAAGCCGGACACCAGGCCGGTCAAGGGAGGGCATATCTTCGGATATGTCATGCCTAGCTCACAAGTAAACAAGCAAGTGGATAAAGCTGGATACATATCGCAAGACACGATACATGTATGATTCTTACGAACGAAACCCAAGACCACACATGTCACGTCCTAAAACCCAACCTAGGAGGATGTGAGATCTTGGCACGTGACTCACTTAATAATCATCCTGTTAGAAGCAACTAAGGCACAAAAATATAGACCTAAAATTGTCTTCAAATAAATCATCAACTAAACCTCCAATCCCATAATATAACTGATAAGTAATAAATCCTGATCACCGATCTGGACCACAACATAAAAGACTAACTAACATGTGTCTCTATCAATAATTAAAATATTCTGGAATTTAAATAATCATAAAACAACTTCAATAATAGGGCCATCGATCAAGGTCCCTTTCTTTCTCGGGATAGTCACCTTCAGGTTCCTCGATGTACTCTTCTTCTTCCCAAGGGTCGGATGCACAAATGTCGAAACCTGAACCTGCTGACAACAAAAGTCATCGGCTGAGTAACGAGTTACTCCGCGTATATAACAGAACATAATAAACAATATAAAGAATAACATTTACATGCATTTCATCACTTCACACATTAACTTACATATGAAATCAGAGTGTGGAAGTTATACATTTGCATTATACCAATTTCTTTCTTTCTTTCTTTTCATTCTTTCTGTTCATTCTTTCTTACTTTTCTTACTTTTTGTATTTCATATATTATCATTACACCAATACCCATTCACATGCATTTGTAATAACTTAAAATACCGTTTTATCGTATAAATAAATAGGTTACTATACTTTACTTTACCGAGATACCACCCTTCGTACATTATCCGGTACGGACGGCGTAGTACATTTTCCGGTACGATGACTTACTTTAGCATATATCTCGCCCTTTCTGATGGTATCCGGTGGTACACAACACAATACATTATCATTTTTGTGTCTTTCTTTCTTACTTATATACTTTTCTTACTTTGTTTTTGGTCTTACTTACATTTCATTAATATTTTTAATTCTTTATTCATACTTTTGCATCTTTTTCATTCGTGAATGCACAATGATACATCTCTTGTTTAAATTTCACCTAAGACTAACCGTCAAGGGCCATAGGACATCTCACCATAGCGTCCCATACCACTACGTTAACCAGGCCTAGGCAAGCTTGACTTTCGTCAGAGGTTCGTTTACTCAATGGTATATCACGTATTAGGAACATAAAAGCAATACACAAACCATCATATTTCTAATGATTCAACAATATAAAATTCACAGTTGGTCTTAAAAATATTCCTAGATTACAATCTAATGTCATTGTCAAAATCCCTTATTTGTTTAATCAAGATCCATATCCTAATCGTAATCCCTTTTTTTTTATTAATAATAATAATTTTCTTAAATTGTTAAACAAAAATCCACTCAAACATCATTAAATATCACAATTAGATCGTCCATTCAATCCATCCACCATCTCATTCTTCTTATAAATTTGCACATTTCAATAACTTTCCCAATCCCCATGTTGAATCATAAATAAATTATACATAATTCTTCACATCCTAACATAATAATTCTGTGATAATAAAACTGTATCTGCATTAGGTTCTTCACATCCTATTTTAACATTCCAATGATAATAAAATTATATCATTAATAGATCCTCTACATCAAATCAATAAATAATAAAAACTATAAAACAACTGTGTTCTTCACATCCTAATTTAATCTTTTACTAGTAATAAATCATGATCATAATTACAGCTCTTCACATTCTATTTTAATCATCCAGGAATCATAACTAAAAACTACAAATCTAGTTCTTCACATCCTATTTTTATCATCCATAAGTAATAAAATGAGAATCAAATATAGTTATTCACATCCTATGTTAATCATTCAATAACAGTGACTATAATCACGGTTTTTCACATCCCATTTTTTTATCCATCAAAATAATGAGACAATATCTTCATTAAGTTTTTCACAACCTAATTTAACCATCAAGGATAAATAAACAATTTTATAAATGGGTTCTTCACATCCTATTTTAACAGATTAACCATAATAAACAAAAATCATACCCGTCTTTACATCTTTCCTTTGATTTACTCATTTTTATTCATTATTCTAGGTTAACTTTTCAAAATATTGGATACTAGATCTGTTATTTACCACACTTGATCGTATCCCTACGATCTATCGCTTGCGAAATAGGGTTCTCCTTGATCTTCACGCCTCCTTTCTTTTTTTTCTGACCGAATCTTTGAACTCCTTCAATTTCTCTCTCTTTGATCTCTCAAAAACTCTCCCCTTTCTCTCTTTTAGGTTTTAGAAGGCCTTGAAAAACCCTCCCCACGAGTATAAAGGGGTATTTATACATTGGGAGCCCTAGGGACTCAAAAAAACACGAAAAAACGCAAGATCGCCGCCCAGTCGGTGTCTTGGGCGATCGATCGCCCGTCGACGCTAAATTTTTTTTTTAAACTACTTTTTGTTCTTTTATTTTGTGCAATTTATCTTCATAAATTCACTAAATCGAGTGAATTAAATAGGTTTTGAGATTCATTATTTTTATGCGTTGATTTCTCATGGGATTCACACATTATTTTAAGCACATTTCTTTAGGAAATTAGCTGACACAATTATGAACCTAGTGCATTAAATGCGGGTCATTACAATACATTGTTTTTAAAGTATGACGAGCAAGTTTTGAAAAACATGAACACACCTAAACAACCATTTTCAAGACAAGCCATGATTTCAAGGTATGAGTTTTATCGGGATTTCGCATTCATGCATGCATATGATGACTTTTATGTTGCTTCACTGATTGTGCTATAAATGTTCAGTACACGTTATTTCTATTGTTTAGCTAGTAGCTTGTACTCGTTGAGTATTCCATACTCAACCGTACCTTTATGTCGGCAGGTACTGTAGATGCCCTTGACCCTGAGCCTTGGGTTGAGGAAGAATATGTCGAGGAGAGGGAGTCACCTATCCCAATGCAGTTGCAAGCGGATAGAGACCTTGACGTGTGACCATATTTAGATTACTATTGAGAGGAGTGATGGCGAGATCTTGTCTTTTGTGTTTTGATATTTTGATAGGTAGGCATGTCAACCTTTACTTTTATGTTTATGCCTGTATATGTAAACTTGGAATATAGATTACCTTATTAGAAAAGAAAAAGTTGGTCATGAGCTTCTGCACTCTGATTATTGTAGATATAGTATTATATTTACCTTGTTCATTACAGGATGGTTTGAGGCACGACTAGACGCTCCTAAAGTATCCCTTAACTCCTAGGGGGTATTTTGGGGCGCGACAATTTTAGGCCCTATGAGAGCTTGGGTTTGACCCCTACAAGTAGGGCTGGGCTTGGACATACACTAATCTAGTCCATTGATATCAACCCTCCTCCTTTATCTAGGCTTGGGATCAGGAAGGAACCAGAAGAGGAGTACAACGGATATTTTTTTTTTAAAGTCCATTGATAGGCCTAACGTAAGGTTGAGGTAAGCAGCTACTCATCCTTGGGGATCTATTTTGATGTGTACTATGGTCCCTTTGTGGCTTTTTTCTATCCGAGTTCTTGCCACTTAGTTACTATTAGGGCTATACTAAGGATATAAGGTAAGCAGCTACTCACTATTGGCCATTGGGGATCTATTTTGATGGGTATTATGGTCCATTTGTGCCTTTTTTTAATGTGAATCAGTCCTTGCCACTTAGTTACTATTGGGACTATATTATTTCTACTTGGGATGTGTATTCTTCGTCTCAGTTGGATCAAGCCGAGTTTAAACTGAAGTTTTTGGCTCAATCCAACTTAGCATTTAGTTGAGCTTGAAACCGTCCTTGGGGATCCATTTTGATGTGTACTATGGTCCCTTTGTGGCTTTTTTCTATGCGAGTTCTTGCCACTTAGTTACTATTAGGGCTATACTAAGGATATAAGGTAAGCAGCTACTCACTATTGGCCATTGGGGATCTATTTTGATGGGTATTATGGTCCATTTGTGCCTTTTTTTAATGTGAATCAGTCCTTTCCACTTAGTTACTATTGGGACTATATTATTTCTACTTGGGATGTGTATTCTTCGTCTCAGTTGGATCAAGCCGAGTTTAAACTGAAGTTTTTGGCTCAATCCAGCTAAGCATTTAGTTGAGCTTGAAACCGTGTTCAAGCCAATCTTGAGTGAGGCTCATTTGATTTGTCTTGACTCATTTGAGGCTATGTTCGGTTTAAGCTCGACTTCTAATAGTAATAAATATCACTTACATTAAAATAAAAATAATATTAGTATTGATAATAATAATAATTTTAATGAATAAGGTTTGGGCTTAAGCCAAGCTTGAGTCACCCATTTTGTTGGAGCTGAAATCCAAATGGGAGAAAACATAGCGACCCGACCTACTAGACCCTTTAAATAAAAATAAGGGTGGGTAAAGATCAATTGTATCCATCTCAGAATATACACCCAATGGATTATTTGATCCATACTGATGCAATGCGGCCAGGTTTCATCTGATCCTTGCTGATGCAATGTGGATTCAAGCCTTAAGGAAATATCTGTTGCAAGCTATTTGCCACGGATTACATGTGAAAAATGTGCAACCCAAAGCGATCCGAAGAATGAGGGGTAGCTCTGATCCACCTATTTTTTCCACCATATTGCTTTGGCTAAAATGTCAGGAGTAGCCATCATTTCTCTATGAGCACGGTGAGAGAACCACTCTTCATGGCGAGTCCTTGCAAATTCCAGTTTGAGATGTACTCTATAAAACTTCCTTTCTTCTCCCAATACTAATCCATTTTTCAGAGGCATGGAACTAAACCCCCTTTCCATTGAAGACCTAATACGCAATAAAAACTTCCACCTTCGATTATTTCGACATTAGATTTAGGGTAGCAAGAATCATGGGTCCCCAAAATTCAGATGTGGACATGCTTGGATCATGAAAATATATGTTCTGCTCTCCATTAATGAATGTGACCTTATTTTCAGCAAAGTTCCCACGATAAGTTTTGGGCAAGGGCCTTATATTTGATTCATCTTTCTTCAACCAGATCAATAGCATCAACAATACAGGTAAACCAACTCAGCCATAGCAATTTCTTGGTTTTACTACTGTCCTGTGAGGGGATGGAGAAGATGAGTGGGAGCGGACACGTACTGTTAAGTACGGTTAGCTACAAGGACGTGGATGTTGGGTTTAGATTGGTGCGACACAATTGGTGAAAGAGAATTAATAGAAAAATACATCAATTATGGGAAACAGAAGGGATGTTGCACCCACCATCAAGAATATAAGAATTTCAAGTAAAAGAAAATAGAAACGACCACAGGGATGGAAAGGGGCTCGAGTGGACCCAGATGATGGCAAAGAGATCATCAGAAGAAGATTGGGTTTTCATGAGTTTGGTTTCCGAGAAACCAAATTGAAAGTAAGAAAACCAAGAGAAAGTATGGGTAAAATATTCTTTAAAACAACGGATTTGAAATGGTTGGAAAAAAAAAGAGCTTGAGTATGTTGTATGTCAAAAACATAATAATTGAACTAGTTAAGCAACAAATACCAATTTTAGTACCAAAAACCAAGCAAAATTGCTCTGAGTCTCACTCATCTTTCTGGCTGCGCAACCTAGCTAGTTTGTTGGTAACAACAACATCAAGCTATGCAACATGCTCAACAATGTCCTTTCTCTTCCAGGTAGAGACATTGTGCGCAATTTCCGCAGAGTAAGTCCTGAAATGACATCGACCAATAAGAGATGGTTGAGCAGATTTGGATGACATCTTAACTAGGCAACCATATCAAGTTGACTCACATACAACTCTGTAATCATGGAAGACACTATGAA
This sequence comes from Tetracentron sinense, assembly GCA_015143295.1. Lineage (NCBI taxonomy): Eukaryota > Viridiplantae > Streptophyta > Magnoliopsida > Trochodendrales > Trochodendraceae > Tetracentron > Tetracentron sinense. The sequence goes on along the minus strand of CM026555.1, from coordinate 13,933,964 downwards.
ATCTACACAAACTTTGTGTTGCCACATCTGGTATCTGCTTCAATGTCCTTGAGACAACCCATATGAAGTTGAAACACAGAAAACTCAAGCATAATTTTACCCGATTTGCAATGAACAAACTAAAATCCATATAAGCATATTAGAAGATTTTCATCCGATATTGGGGAAAAAAAATCAAAGATGAGACCTCCAAGATCCTAATTTATATTCCACATTGCCCCAAATTCAGAGAATGCAGGAAATTCCAGAAAACACAATAATTTCCATCCCATTCAATAGTAATGTAATGACCCTAATTTAAATTAAATACACCCAGGGGTTAATTGGTAAATGATACCCTGAGGGTAATTTAGTAATTGATTTTTGTGTTTGATCATATGACTAACCTTGGTGGGGTAGGGCTAACCCAATGATTTAATTTAATAAGTTGAATTAATTAAATCTAGGTTATAAACAAACAGTTGTTAGTGGGGGTATATTAGTAATTCTCTAAATAGAGTTTAATATAAATAAAATTATTTAACCTAATAGTGATATTTTTGCTAAACCTGATTTAGGAAGCTGAGATACGTACTTTGGAGGAGAGGGAGAACGGCCGTAGGGTTTGGAGATCGCTGAATGCTCGTAGAGAACCGGATCTCGAAGTTTTGGATCATCCGGGATAGCAGCAAATCTCTCATAAGCAATCAATCTCGTCTTCTTCTCAAAATTAGATCTAGAGGCAAGTGAATATTTCTATAATTTAGATGTAAGGTGTGTTGTGATCACACAATAATAATTTTAATTGTGTTTTTCTTCTTTTGTTAATAATATGTGTATGAAAATATGCTAGATCGGATAAATATTTTATACAGGTATTATTTGATTCATTAAATATGTTATGGGTGATTTTAATAAATGATATAATAATATATTATATTTTATGGAAGAAAATATAAGAGATCTAGGAGATTAAAATTAGTAATTTTTGGAATTGAGTTAATTTAAAGAGATTTATCCAGTTCGGTATTTGGGTTATAACTTTATGATATTAAGTCCGATTTTGGTCCGATAGGTACATCGTTTCGAAGAGCTCGAACACGATCTTACAACTTTCGTGCAGAAAGTTTTCCCAAAATTAGTATTTTTGTGGGTCAAAATCTTAGTTGAAAATCAAAAACGGGAAAAAGGGATATTTTCACATTAATTATTCTTAAGATATTTTAATTAAATGTAATATATTTTGAGTGTGGGAATATTGGTTGCTGAGATTCCTTTATAACTAATTACTTAGTTGTTAGATGGTTGAAAGATACCTCTAGACAAATTTAAATAATTAGTTACTAAATAATTTGTTAGTAACGTGACTTATATTTTTTAGTAATTTGTTGGGTGGTTGAAAGATACCCCCTACCAAACTTAACTAATTAGTTACTAACCAATTGGTTAGTAACTGAACTCTTTTATGCTAGTATAAGGGTTTTACTAAACTCACTAGCATAAAAAAAAGGGTTTTTTCCAAGCCCTTGGGGGTTTGTGAAACCCTGAACCCCATTACCATGGGAAATTGAGATTGTAGGGTTATAAATATGTGATATTTATAATAAAGTTTCAGTTGCAAGAAACACAATTGAAACCCCTTTGAAATAAGGTATGTTATGTCTGCCTAGATATTAATTGTAAATTTTAATTATTGGAATTAGGATGTTGACTATTACAAACTGTCATTAAAGGTTTTGTTATATTTTGAGAATAGTGGTATTATTTTCTAAAATAATGGAGATTCAATAACATGTTTTAACCTTGGTTAAGGGTTATTCAATGGGGCAGTAAATGTGTAAAAACCTCCTAAATTGATCATGGGTGATGTTGGATACTACTAATGATTGTTTCAGGTGGTAGATAGAGTCCTACCCAGAAACAGAGGATTGATTGATGTGTGTTAGACACCTACCACATTTCAGATGGGTGGAACTGTGGGAGAACCCACCAAGGGGATAGGTAGGGTAAGCTGTGTGAGAACCCAAGATTCGATCATAGGTAAGTTGTGTAGAGACCCCTATTGAAACGCCGGACTGAACCTTAAGTAAGATTAATAAATAATATGCATATTAATTATGTCATCATTCATATGAATTGTAATGATTAAATTTAGTGTAATTTCTGTTGGCTGTGGGGTCACCCTTGGTGTATTTTTTTATTTTTCAGGTGGTGATTAAACAAGATAGGAATACTCCGTTTGAGCAGTGAGGGGTGACCAAACCTTAGAAGTTTCTTTCTGTATAGGAACGTGTGAGACTATAGTGGAGGTAAAACTATATGAAATCTTTGGAGATTAGTTTGTTTGGGAGGAACTCATGTTATTGGTCTTTAGTGAATGCTGGATTAAATCAGTTGAATGGAGTTATTAAGTTTTTAATTCCATGGAATTGGAATTGTGTTTCGTTCACGCCTTGATTATTTTATACAACCTATTAGTATTATTGTGTATAGATTTTGGGGCGGACAAGTTAGTTACCAATAACCTGAGAAAGAATACTTAGGACAATAGAAATGGTAACGAGTAAAACCAAATAAATAAGAAGGCCATATATAAACCCAATATCGCTGAATGGGAGATTGAAACCATGGGGCTTCCATTCCATTTTAATACTCGGCGTCACGCCTCCATTGCTTTGCAGCTTAAAACCCTCATCAAATACGGAAAGAACCCGGTTCTAGATGGAATCCCGTCTTCACCCCGTACTACTTTTAGACGAGCCCTCTTTGTGAAAATAGAGCCTATTCCATTTCCAGATTGGATTCTGCCAAGTCCGGCCGACTCGGGCTGGTCCCGGGTTTCATGGGTTGGACAAAGATTGTTGCAAGGCGTCCATTCTCTCGCTGTAAACGGCACATGGTGGAATTGGGAGCGAATGTAAGGCTGGTGTTGGAATGGAGAGACGGAAGAGAAAAAGAAGGTTCGAACCAGAGATCTCTGTAGGAGGGAGGTAGGCCCTGCGCGCTGGTTATGGACCCTTGGCACCTTTAGAGCCTTCCACTCCCCCCTCCCCTCGCTTATCCCCTTCACGCATCCCCTCTCAAAGATTTTCTAGAGCACCGTATATTTATCTCTTAACTCGTCAATGTTTACCCCTTTCCCCTAACCTCTAAGACCCCCTCTTTTAAATCTTAATCCTTTCCATCGCCTCTTAATTTTCCTTTTAACATCTCTTAATTTAATCTCTCCCCCTCCTATCATACCTTCCCCGTCTGCCGCCATGACAGCCCACAAGTTCCCTTGATGTGACTTTGTTTGAGGAATGTCGACTTTTTTATTGGCCGTTGCCCTTCCCCCTGCCGTGTG